>JAQFXW010002253.1:0-13357 GCA_034693945.1 Dendrobaena attemsi
TACAGCAGAGGTACGGACTGGAGGGACGAGCAGAGACGTTTCGGGCCCAACTACGCTATCGTCGACAGGGACCGGAGGAGAGCTTCGCCGAGCTATCGCAATACATCAGACGCATGGTGTTGTGGGCGTTTCCGACGCCTACCAACGAGACAACCCAGATCATCGCTCGGGACGCCTTCATCGACGCTATGACGGACAAGGAGTTGGCGCTCAAGGTGAGGGAGAAGAATTCGGCGGACATCAACACCGCCTGTCAGCTGGCAATGAGGCTGCAGGCCTACCAGAACTTCTCGCGCCCGGACATTGACCAACGACGACCGCAGAACCGGATCCGAGGGACGAAGGAGACGGACGACCACGAGGAGAGCAAACTGGAGAGACTTCTACAGAACCAGCAAGCGGAGCAGCAGCGCCGGCAGCGGACGATGGAGTCGAAGCAACAGCAACTGGAGCAGCAGATCGACCGCTACTTCCGAGAGATGTGTGCTGTTCAACCGGACCGGGCAACGCCTACACGCGATCAACATGGAGGACCGGACCAAGTCGACCAAGAGCAACCAGCGGGTCGACCGGTTCGCGGCTCCGGCCAGACCGGTCGAGACTTCCGCTGTTTCAACTGTTCCGGACGAGGTCATATGGCACGCGACTGCAGACGACCGAGACAACAGAACAACGCTTCGAACAACCAACCAAACCAGGCTACATCTACGATGGCAACTGACCAAGTCTCGACCAATCGTACGACCCGACCCAGAGTCTCGACCAATCGTACGACCCGACCCAGAGTCCCGAACCTGTCTACGAAGAACGTGATCTACATTCGAGCAGCGATAATTGGTAAAGCACAGACGTGTCTGATTGATACAGGTTCAGAAGTTAGTTTAATTTCCATGTCCTTGGTAAACGACTTAGAGATTAATGACTGTAATTGTACTTTGATGGCTGCGAACGGAACGGACATTCGTGTTCGTGGGGAGTTAGACATACCCATTAGAATTCAAAACCGTTTCTTTGTGCAAACCCGACTTTTAGTCTCTGACCAGGTCAGCGAAACTATTTTGGGGATGGATTGGTTGAGAGAACACCGTTGTAGACTTGCTTTTGGTTCTGTGGCTTTGTATATAGGTAGAAGACGCATTTTTCTGGTAAAAGGTGATGGTGAAATGTGGTGTCGTAGGGTGATGGTAACAGTCAACTTCCTGCTCCGCAAGACGACGCACGCCAAGCCGTTCATCGCCCATGTCGACAAACTGAGGCGCTGTTACGACGAACAGGAGGCCAGTGCAAAAAAGGAATCGCCGCCTGCTGACGTTCCTGTGACTGAGATCATGGACCAAGGCCGCCCGAGACGAGAGGTGCGCCGTCCGGCACGCTTCATGTGAACGTGAGTCGTCTTGGGAAGACGTTAAACTCAGCCTATAGACGAGCTTGGTGGTTAAGGAAGTCTAGCATCGGCTGACTTCCGGCGTGACTGAACTTTATGAACGATCTTGAACTATACAGTCAAGTAGCCAACAGTTGCTGTGTTGCTGAACAGTTGCTGTGTTGCTGAACAGTTTGGGGGTTATTGTGTTGTAGAGGGGCGTCGAACTTTCCCCATTTGCTTAAACCCCTTGATGTTGAACTGAATTAATTGCAGAGGCAATTTTTTTTAAATTTTATCCGGTGTACCGTGCACCTTGAGTTTTTGTGTTTTCACGTGCTTTCTTTTTTTATTATTTTAATTTTATGTCAGAATCGTTATTGCAGGGATACTGCAGTGTGGAAAGGAAAAGTGCATTTTTCAGCTGCATTATAGACTTGTGACTGCAGTGATGACATTGACCGCATTTTAGTTAATTGCATTTTAGTCCTGCAGGTGAAAAGGAAAGCTGCAATTAATTGACTGCATTGTAGGATCGTGAGATATATTATTTTGCATTGATGGACTCTTGAATTTACTAGAATTTGCTGCATTACAACTGTTTAGGATGTAATTAGGTGTAACTGCATTTTAGAACGATGATGGCAGTATTTCAATTTGAACATTGAACTGTGACTGCAGAGAATTGTCGCCCTGTAATTGAGGATATTCGTGAACTGCATTTGGCAGCAGTGAAACTAAGGATCTGCATCATAACATTGAGATTGCATTTCTAATTATTGCCTTGTGACTGTGAGTGATAGGTGATTGAGTTGACTGCAGTCTGACAATCTTTAAAATAGTTAATTACATTCTTGAATGTAAGTCTTCGATGGAACTCTAGGTTTGTAGTACAGATTGTGTATTAGATTCGACTGTGAACTTTTAGTCCTTTTGCTGCCTTGTTGAACTGTTAGGCTGCTGTTGCACTTTGAACCATTGAAGCAGAAATTTGTCGTAACCGGCTTCGCCCGGATGTGAAGTTTAAAGGGTGAGGTCACCCTCTCAGCCTGGTGGGCAGGGGTGCAGCAAATTTCAGGACAATAGGACGATAGGACAATAGGACGATAGGATGATAGGACGATAGAACGATGGGATGATAGGACGATAGGATGATAGGACGATAGGACGATAGGACGATAGGATGATAGGATGATAGGATGATAGGTTTAGGTGGGAATTGGACCAATCATGTGGAAGCTTTTATTCACGTGACATTTTTAGAGCTTTGGATTGGTTTGGGGTAGCGCAAGTTGTGCATCATGTGACATTTATGAGTGGAATTATCCTATTTGAGGCCTGACTTTTCTGCAGTAAAAAAGAATCTTTCTTGGTGGTTGGTCGATCTTTCTTTGTGGTTTAATCGTCAGCATGGTTTATTATTCTGGTGCATTCTGTTGATTCTGTTGATTGATCTTTCACAACAATAAAAGATAATTCTTCAGAACGGTCTTCTTTGGTACGTGCTGGTTTCCTGACGTCGTTTAGAGAATTTGCCTTCAAGGACTTCCTCCTCGCTTGCCAGGTAGGCCTCACTGACCAGCGGAGCTTAGTAAATCCACTGCCAGACCGGAGTGGCCGAACTTACTCGAGGCAGAAACAGGAAAGAGGAGCTAGCCAAACGAGATTACCGTTACATAAACATATTTGATGGTAGACGTTGCAATAGTGACATATGATAAGTAAGTAAGAACGAAGGTTTGATATGAAACTTGCTAATTGTTGAGATTTGTATGTAGGTAAGAATGAGTGGGTGGAAATAAGAGTGGAAGTTTGTAAGCAAGTAAACAAGTGAGCAAAAACGAAGAGTTGATGTCAAACTTCGCAAGAGTGAAGCTTTTGCAGGTAAGTAACTCAAGAGATTGGATGTGAAATTGTGAAATAGTGATTTATGATAAGTAAGTATGAATGAAGATTTGTTGTAAAACTTATCAATTGTGTGGATTTGAATGTAACTAGGAACGAAACTTTGCTTGAAACTTTAAATTTGTGTTGCTTTTTTAAGTAAGTAACTACATAAAAATGCAAGTTTGTTATGTAACTTTGCAAGAGTGGAATCTATGTAGATAAGTAAGTAAGGAGATTGGGTGTGAAACTTTGAGATAATAATGCAAGGTAAGTAAGTAAGAATGAAGGTTCTGATTGAAACTTTATACCCGAGCAGCTTTGTAAGAAAGTAAGTATAATTATAATAATGAAGAATTGATATGAATGCTTAACAAGAGTGGTACTTATGTAAGTAAGTAAATAAGGAGATTGGATGTGAAGCTTTGAAATAGTAATGCAAGGTAAGTAGGTAAAAACGAAGGTTTGATAGGAAACTTACTAATTGCTGAGATTTGTACGTAAGTAAGAACGAGTGTGTAGAAGTAAGAGCGGTGATTTATAAGTAAATAAGTAAGTAAGCCAAATACGAAGGTTTGATGTCAAACTTCGCAAGAGTGAAACTCTTATAAGTAAGTAAGAAGACTGGGTGTGAAATTTTGAACTAGTGATATATGACAAATAAGTAAGACGGAAGGATTTGTGTAAAACGTGTCAATTATATAGATTTGTACATGTATGTACACAAAAAACGAAGGTTTGCAGGAAACTTTATATATTCACAGAGCTTATGTAAGTAAGTATGTAGAAATATAGATTTGATGTGAAATTTCGCAAGAGTGAAGCTTGACAATTTGGCATTTTGATCAATTACACAGTTCTTAGATGGTGCCTGCTTGCACGGCAGCTCGTGCCTCTGAGGAGATAGAGAAAGAGAGAGCGATTGAGAGAGATAGGGCGGGAAGGGTGGACGTAGGGCGGAGATAGAGAGGTCTACTGTTCTCTGGAGTACAAGGAATTCAAAGATATTTGAGTAGCTAAGAACCTCTGCCCGTTATATAATTAAAAAATGAATAATGTTTCATTTAAAATGTAGGCCTAGGCCTATTGTATTGTGGGGGTTTCCCTTCCACATTGTAAGCCTAAAAGATGCTCGTGCCATGTCTGACGTCCGCCATTTGAAGCAAAGTTCATAGATAGGACATAGCCTGAGAGGTAGGCAGTCATACAGGCAGATTGTGCTCTGGAGTACAGAATTGATATTTGGGCAGCTATAAGCCCTTGGACTGCAAAATTATTAACTGTCATGGATCAAAATCTTAAATTAAGCTTAAATAATTAGGCCTTTAGAATTCATACTAGAGCTGGCCTGTTGAGCCTAACTGACATGTAGGAGTAGTTATGTAATCATAACTAGCTAATACAGCCATCAATCATTAATCCGACACTTACCAATCATACATATGACTCGAACCAATCAATCAATTATGACAGCTGTCAATCAATCAATCAAAATTAATCGATAGATCGATTTTATTTTATAATTGTAGTTCAACAACTACTAGTGTATCCCCCGGAGACTTTGTATCGGAACAACATCTCTCCAATCGAAATAGAATCTCCCCCCTTCACGATACAAAGTCTCCCATTAATAAAATTTAAGTGTACGACTCTATCACCTTTCATAATTCTCCTCTCTATTTGTGTGCTACCTTTAGGCGTATACACTATCATATTGATTGGATAAATTTATTGAACATCAACAAAACACGAAACGACAAACTAAGAAATGTTTAAAATTATAATGTTATACACCTGTATGGTGGCTTATATGCATGACTCTGAGTAGAAGTAATCTTGGTCATTTGAATAATTCTAGTAAACACTGAATACTGGTTTTGGAGATCCGATGATTTTAAATCCTGCTCCCGTGCTCTTACTGAGCACTGTACATGTAGGCCTAGTAGGCCCTATACCAAAAACTGAGAGCATTCACGTTATCTGTTCTCTGTCGACGGGATCCAACTCATTTGGTTGACTGGACATGTTTTCGAGGGATCACCGCTGATGACTCTTCAAGTTTGCTGTGCACGGCTTTGCAACTGGTGTTTTACTATTACGTTATAACATTTATTTAACATTAGGCGCTTTAATGCCTGTAGGCATATATGCACTGCGCTATAATTATAGTTGCTGCAGTACAGTAAGCACATGTACATGTAGATGACGGAAAGCCAAATAAATCCGATTGAGGCTTCTTCGAAAAGAAACGACATCACGTAGGTGAAGGGCAACATTGAAAATCTGTGTAGCATTAAGCGAATAAAAACAAGTCTGAAATGAAAGCGTGCGTCGCACCTGGTTAGACCACTGTATAGGTAAAGCTCCCAACAGTCTGATCCATCAATGAAAAGTAGCACGACCAAAATACATAGACTGGCCATGCAAGATTAACGGACGAATTCGTTACGTTGCATAACTTAAGACGAGCTAGATGATGACGTAATGCCACATCTAAATCTAAGAATGACGTCATAAACGATTCAATTTTGATACTGCTTTGATCTTCAGCAGAAGTCGATATAACAATTATGTTTACTTAAAATTAGTTCAAATTCGATAATTACTGGCCATTCTTTGAAGCATGCAATCGTGACATGACTTAGGCCTAACAGTCAACTTGCGGCGTCAGACGAACGAAATTCTGGATTCTCTCTCAGACAGTCTGTTGTTGTATCGCAATCATGGTAGAACCAAGTGAAGCTACACAGACTCGTGCAGGAAATTCGTAAGCTTTTTGTTATCACGTTCACAATAATAAGCAATAATTGTAGGCCTGTTGTTAAGGTTTCACTCTTAACCGCCTCCGTGTTGTCATTGAGTCTATAAGAAATTTTCCTAAGAACAATTCCTCCCCCTCCCCCGACATTTACCCGGACAATTCACCCGTAGGACATTTCTTCAGGCCCTACCCCCTCCCAGGTTTGATCACTCTCCCATCTTTATCCAGTTGTAGTTATATTTTCGCAAATTCACCTTTTATCCCACTCCGAGTTAAAATTATATTTTCTTCTTTCATTACGCTTCCATGTATTTGCAATTATATTTCATATTTCATCCCGCTTCCAGTCGTAGTTATATTTTCATCTTTCATCCCGCTTCCATTCGTAGTTATATTTTCATCTTTCATCCCTCTTTCAGTTATAGATAGTTTTCATATTTCATCCTGCGTCAAGTAGCCTAGTAAGCTTGGTTACATTTTTATCTTTCATCCGGCTTCCAGTTGAAGTTATATTTCCATCTTTCGAAACCTAAAATTGTAAATAGGCCTCAGAGGCGTAGCGATAAACTGATTTCGCGGGTGTTTTCCGCCGAAAAAGCTGATGACCTTTTCCTCTTTTTAGTTCATTAACTCCAAATTTTGAAATCTATGTACTGTTCCATAAACAAAAGATTTTCCCCTAAACATTTCGGAGGGGGTTGTTACATTAAAAATATATGGGCCAATTCATTTCAGGGTTTGAACCTGTAAAAAAAAACTAAAATACGCCTGTGGTAAGCCTATAAATTCTGTTTGCAGCAGCATAAACAACCATACACCTGTAGAGTGTGCTCACAGATGTTATTGGCAATAAGCTAAGAAGTATTAGTAAGGTCCTCAGCCAAAGGTCAAATACTAGTTTACTTTTGTGGACGTCTATGATGGTAAAGTGATTAGATCGGGGGAGAGGGAAAAGTCTTGTGGGGGAGGTAAACGTCGTACTCAATATTTACGAAAATTGTCAGGGAAAATGTCGGGGGGGGGGAATTGTCTGTGTAATTGTCCGGATACCGTTCCAATTGATGCGAAATACTTGTTGGTCGCAATAATTTCATTACCGTCCATTAGTCAATACAGAGATAAGAATGTAATGATTCCTTGATGTCGTGTGGACGACGCGGACAGCTGAAACGGATGATTTATGCAGATATCCAGAAGCGCAGGGCATATTTTAAGAAAAATGTACAACTGAACAAGCATGGGCGGAGTTTGAAATCCACTCATTTGGGACTTCAAGTTGGGGAAAAGTCGATGATCCTTCTGCACAATCCCAGCCCCTAGCTTTAGGAGGTCTGGGGGGCGTCGTAAGCTCCCCAGCGAGGTCTGGAGTGGAGTCTCAGAAGCCAACGAAATTTTGATAATTAGAAGCCAAGTGGACTACATTCTTGGTTCTTATTTACTTCCAAATATTAGTACTCATTTTGACCTACCGACTATATCTTGGGTTAAAGCCCCCCCCAGACGTCTTCCACTACATACTGTTGCACATCCTCTTAAGTGATATCGAGCTAGCGGGGTCTGGGGGCAGAGCCCCAGAAGCCAACGAAATTTAGATAATTTGATGCCAAAAGGAGAACCTTCTGGGCTCTTATTTGCCTCCAATCCAGCATTGACGAATTGGAAGTAAATAAGAGCCAAGAACGTACTCCATTTGACATCTAGGCCTACTTATCAAAATTTCGTTGGCTTCTAGAAGTGCTGGGGTTCTTCGTTAATTCTATATCCATGAATAAATGTGTCTTGCCCACAATCAATTATAGGCCAATCGGCATCTGTTTCAAAGCAACAATGTATAATTTTACTCATGCAATTTCACCGTGAACGTCCAACAACATATTATTTTGTATTTTTGTTCTTAATCCGAAGTTTATCGATAAAGTCCACATTCAGTCAGTTACAACGAACACAATTTGGATTTACAACTGCACAAAATGGCATTAACTGCACACTAAAATATCCCCTGCGTTGCCAGAAACTGACGGGGGGGGGGTCCGCCGAAAAAATGGATGATATGTTTTAGTCGTTCGCCCTAAACCTAAAAGTTTAGATTTTGGGGTAGTTTTCTTCTGTAAACTGTACTTCTCCATAAAACATTTACCACAGTATTTTCAGGGGTGGGTGGGTTACATTCAAACTACACGGAGAATTAAATAATACATGGAAAAATAAAAATAAATTATTTGGCGGTTTTAGTCCGTAAACCTAGGCCTACTAGAAATCAAGGATGATTTTATTGATGCTGTTGCAGAAACTGGAGACAGCTGCGGGTGCTGTTCTGGAAGAACTGGCTGCTGCAGAAGAAGACCCCCATCCGGTCTGTCATTATAGTTCTAATTCCCATCTTACTGACTTTAACGGTAGTCTTAATCAGAAGCAGTGCCACACCAACTTTCAACTCAAAACCAGCAACCTTCGACAGCTTCTTCGTCACCCCAAACGTTACGGAAAATCCGACGTTTCCAGCAGCAAACCTAACCCTCGCCTTCGCTCCAAACACGAGTCTCGTTACGAGGATTATGAACAGAATTCCGACCTTCATGAAAGTCGAGAATCAAACGAGTACGTTGCATTTCTATAAAATCGTCTCTTCATGTTATACAAAATAACAGTCTGACCCTTTCTAGAACTATACTAGTAGGCCAACTACGAGGCAGAGAAAAAGTCCAGTGTACGCCTTATGTATCAATAAAGGAAACTAAGGTGGCCCGGGACGCATATTACGAAAGTACACACCGAAATTGATACAAGGGACTCTAGCAGCCAATCACATGATGAGCGTGAAAGTGCCTAATGAATATTCATCTACTGTCTCTAGCAAGACCATAGACTACGTAACCAGAGGTTCATTTTCGATGTCTCTACTGGAATTTGTTTCGCGTACACAACAGAGAGGCCTATACCACAGTATATGTAATTATATTATATAGGACTAATGTGCCTATACGAAGAAAATCTAAATTAATTTAAATTCGATGTGGGATGAACCATACAAACATATATAAATACGATTGGAATCTGAAAGTGGGATTACGATAGCACCTTACAGCACGTACTGTTATTATATGCCTATTATATCCACCTTTGCTTTAGCGTAATTAAGCATAACTAGAAGAATCGGAATAACTGATGAAAATATTGCAATTGAAACAGAAGCGGTATGCGGAAAGAAGTTGTTGATGATGAAACAGGAAGTTGGATGAAAGATGAAAATATCGGCAGCAAAGCATAAGCCGGAATATAGAACTATAATTACGGCCTACATGTATAGGCTACGCTAAAACGATAAAAATAATATCGCGCATGACCGATGAAATTTGAAGCAAGATGCGATTGGAAAAGTTGATACCGAAAAAGAAGAGTCATAATGCGATTATGGCCTATGATGAAAATGTTGACTAGAACAAGATGTCGGATTTGGAATAGGCCTAGGCTTACAGGTTAGCAGCTGTGATGGACATTTGGGCAATAGGCCTAGGCTACTGGAAATGGTGTTCCCAAATGTCGAAACCTACATGTCTCTGTAATTTTATATTTAATGCGAACATATTTTTGTCGTTCATCCAACTTCTTGTTTTAATATTCAGTTTAATCCTTTTTTGTGCTTCTTGTTTTAACATTAACTTTCTCATCACTCATCCGGCTTCTTGATTTAACATAAATATTTTCACCTCTCATTCCGCTTTTTATTTTAGTATGAATAATTCATTGCTCATCCCTCTTCCCTTCTTTTTATACCAACATTTTCATCAGTCATCCCGTTTCTTGTCTCACATGAACATTTTCATCGCTCATCCCGTTTCTTCTGATATCAACATTTTCATAACTCGTTTTATGTCTGTAGGCTACATACAAAATTTCATAACTAATTCAGCTTCTTCTGATATAAACATTTTCATCACTTATCTCGTTTCGTATCTTACACGTACATCAATATTTTCATTACTCATTCGGCTTCTTCTGATAGGCCCTATCAACATTTTCATCACTCATTCATCTTCTTGACTTAGTATAAATATATTCATCTCTCATTTATTTTCTTCCGTTTAACGTCTTCATATTAAAGTTTTCATTACTCATCCCACTTCTTGGTATGAACATTGTCATCACTCATTCGTGAGCTGTTTGTCATGACACATCAGACACTGCCCTACTGGTTTGGAATTTAGGACCGAGGCGACCGCCGTTTCAAGTACAGTAGGCCTATTACCGATATTTGGTCCAAATAATAATTATTAATAACGCTGAACGATGAAAATGTAACTTAACTTCGAACCGGGATAAAGAGTAAGAAATATAATATAAACTGGGAGCTGCATATACGAAGAAAATCTAACTAAAAGTCGAAGCGGGAAAAAACTCAGATAAGGGCTTTATTAATTTTACTGTTTATCTGCGGACATTGAAACAGCGCGCATACTCCTAATAAATATTCATAAGGCATCGACGGCTGTTGCAGAAATGGCGACTTTTGATTGGCTGCTAGAGTCCCTTGTATCAATTTCGGTGTGTACTTTCGTAATATGCGCCGGTAGGCCTAATATAGGCACTAAGCCTACGATGCTTAATAAGTTAAAACTTCTCTCGCACGAATTTATAAAAGAATTTCTGTTTCTGGGATGAAGTATTTGCTTGAAGGCTTCGACTGGCGAAGACTTCCCAAGGAAGAATACTGGAATTAAGCTGGAATCATTCGCGCGCCATCGCAAATATTTTTCACCCCGTTCCTTAATTTGTAAGTTGAAATATATCCTGCTTTAAGGGAGTATTGTAGGGTTTTCTGCGTATCTGGGGCAGAGTCCCAAACGTCAAGACACTTCCTTATAAGCTTAAAATAATTATAACACATTTCCCTTAGTAAATGACAGTAACTTTGCACCCCCTCCAACCCTAATAAAACACCTCGAAAATGGAAAATTGTGTGGCTCAACATTGGGGCACCCAGCAAGGGGCTTCTGTCCCTATACCAAGCGTGCGCAGGTGGGCCCAGTGGAAAACATGGGAGGGGGCATTTTATAATGTATAATTTTCAGAAATAGGGGAGAATACTGGTCATATGGGATGGAAGAATATTTTTGAGGGGGGAAAATGGAAGGTCATGAGTTTTTTAGACCGGCTGCTTGGGGGGGTAGAAGCCCCTGCACCCAGCAGTGCTGCAGAGGTAAAATCCGAGGTGATTATTGCGAGTGCACACGTGCGTAAGGCATTTAGCATTATAGTGTTGTGCACTATTGTCAACATTGTAAAATGAAATTATTATTTCAAAGCAGGGTTTGTGTGAGTGCACGCTGTATGCCAGAGTAGGCTATAGGTCTACTCAATAGTCTTAAGAACTGAGTGCACTAAGAAAATATTATGTTGTGATGCGAGTTAATGCCTTAACGATGTATAGGCCTACCTGCGTAAAAAGTGCGTATGACCTCGTCTACTGTAACAGTGTACATTGAGTCCCAAATTGTTGTGTCCCTGCGCATAATGGTCACTGTGGAGAGTTTACATGCTTGGCGTATGCACCACTATAGTTCCACGGCAAGACCTTACGTCACCTCAGGCAAAGCCCATAGGACATCTTGCATTGAAAGCGAAGGACGCCGCAGAAATGCTGAAAGCCAATGTTTTTGAGTTTATTACTGCGAATAATAGCCTACAGCCCTACACACTCTCCAATTTAAGTTTTTAAGAAGCTTGCAAGCCTGAATATTGGGAGACAGACAACATTGCTGTCCCCCCCACTCAAAACTTTGTGGGACAGTCCCCTCTGTCCCCCACTGCACGCACATGTCACTATACGTACTGCATCATATAGAACCTATAATCTATAAATAGGCCTATAGGTTTATATTCTCATCCTGCATTATGATTGAAGAAGGAAACAATAAAATAACAATTGAATCGAATATTTTTTCTAATTCAGTTTGCCAGCTGATGGCTCAGGGTATATTTGCCTTCTACGCCACTCATACGATGGCTACGTTAGACACGATCAAATCCTACAGCGCCACCTTCCAGATGCCATTCATAACGACCAACATAGCCACGAAAACTTCCGGTCAGGAACTCGGTTATGAACTCTACCTGAGACCATACTACGCCAAAGCCGTCGTTGACATCATCAAACATTACAACTGGAAGGACATTCGGTATCTCTATGATTCAGACGAAGGTATACATGTACCATGCTATACAGTATACATGCAAATGGAACAAGTTAGCTGTGTGCAGATTATTATTAACCAGTTGCCTTCAGCTTGAGATGATGTTCACTCTAATGTTTCATGCATGACAGCCACGGTTTTCTGGCTACAAACAGTACATCGCTGATTAGCAGCGAGAGTAGACCTAGCCTACGAGTACTCTGAATACTGGACGAATACAGGCGTCTACAGCTCCTAGGTTTAGTATTAGGTCGAAATCAATGAATTAGTTAGCTAATACGTATCTCCAACCCCGTGTAAATCACTCTAATAAATTCAGTTGTGAAATTTTTAATGAATCATCTGAGGTCACACTATTCTACAGAAGATCATGTCAGTTGTATTAGGAAAAGGAATCTGCAGTAGGCCTAATAACAACTGTTAGTTTAGTAAATCTCTGTAAAATAACTGAGGTTGCACACCTGAGTGCGAAATAATATTAACCACAACGTTACGTTATATAGGCCTATGCAGGTATAAATTTCTGCCTAGTCTAACACTGTGAAAATATTAATATGATTTTAAATGTGATCAGTTGGGTGTCGGCCTACACAACGCTTCTTATGATACCGTTCATAGCAATTTGTCAAAATGATTAAAAGCCACATTTAAAAAAACATTTTAACAGTAGCCTGTATGATTTTGTTTAGGGTTGGAGCGATTGCAACAGCTGTTAGATGGCTTTGCTGAAGATGGATACATCGTCAAGGTGCATATGCACCGAGTTCGAAATGCAGGCGACGCCCATCTCATTCTGCAGAGATGGGTTTCGAAGGAGGAAGAGGGAAAGAGAATTCTACTCGACCTTCCATCGGCAGACTGCGAAGACCTTCTGAGAAGATTGGTCAGTTATCTTTAGCATGCACTAGTCTTGTGTTCTAATGCAAAACTTCCCGTGCCATATAGACACTCATAGAATTTACTAGGTTACAGAAGAAGTTAGTTGCGCTGCATGATGCTATGTCTATTTGGTGACACAATCCATTGCCGTGATAGATGGCGTCATCGTTATTTAGTCAGACACGTACATGTAACGCGCTGCGCTTGGGGTCACAAGCCCTCAAACGAAGTTCAAGCCCCCCCCCCAAACGAAAGTCAAATTTGTAAGAACACTGCATA
>JAQFXW010002254.1:0-13355 GCA_034693945.1 Dendrobaena attemsi
GCATGAACGTTGGATAAATTATCAATGTTTCCTGTAATTTTTATCAAATTCTTTCAACGGAGTCCGAAGTTATGCACATTCAAATCTGGACATAGAAAATTGTAAGTTGACCTTAGAATTAACAAATATATCGCAAAAACAAAAAGGATGTCACGTCAATTGAGACACCGTGTACATATAAAACTTCTGCCACTTATTTTTGACAGTCTATTGAGAACTTGGCATTGGAGGAATCTGTTTGTGAGCCTGCTTCTTTCCAAGAATCGACCTGCAATGATGCAGGTGAGGGTCAAAGATCTGTTTTGCTGATCAAGCTTATATGTCTGTCAGTTCAATCAATCAATAAGAATAATTTTCTGCGCAATTCTCCTTTCAAGGTCTCTACTCAGCGGCGTTCTCAACCTAGGTCAAAAAGAAAAGTCTTAAGGAGGCGATGGAATGAAGTCGAGGAATTGTGGGGAAGCACGCAAGGGCAAATGGGAAGTCATTCCAAACAGTCGGTCCAATAACCGAAAAAGATCTTTCCTGCATAGTTGCAGTATGCGAGAAAGGAACAAGAAAGTCACGATGTGTAGCCAAGCGTGGGATTTTTAACCCGTAAAATCTCGTAAATACGTCTATTCTTTAAAAGTGGTATCTGGAAATTCAGTTGCCTGCCAGTTAGATAACACCACGAATCAAATGTTTCCTGTCTAATACTTGCAGGATTATGGGTACTGCTTTTGCTGTAGCTTTTAACCTTTACAGTAAGTATCATATCACATCTATAAACTGCAGTTTTGTAAACTACAGTTCTGTTTGGCAGCTGGTACAATAAAGAATATACTTATTTACTTACTTTACATTTCCTCTAGTAGGTGTACTGTTTTAAAAGATGTGCTCCCATTGTGAAAGGAGACTAATAAAAAGTGATGACAATTATGACAATCGCTTAGGTATAAAGAGTGAGATGTGGACCATGTGGTAGTGTATTGAAGTTGATGTTGCCTCTGGGTAGAGTAGTACACTTGTAGAGGCTCTGTAGAAACCTACAAATGAGTGAATGAATAGTATGAAAGTGTATAAAAGGAGTTGTGTTACGCAGCAGCATGCGGTACAGGACAAGCTGGAGAAGGAGAAGGAGTCAATGAAGTTGGACTGGCTCTTCTTAACATCGACGGTGGGATAGACAGAGCCATTCAGCATGCTGTGTCCTGGCTCGACTCAGCCAAATTCTTCTTGAACTACGTCGAGAAGAGAACTGCTCTCGGTAAACCAAACCGATAATTGCTTTGTGACTAAGTTGCTATCGTCTCGATTAGCCAATTGCCGATAATTACGCTTTGGTTTGCGGATATCTAAACTTAGTTAGTAGCCATATAGCATCCTGATTATAAATGTTTTGCACATCGGGTTGTCGACTGGGGGAGGGGTGCAGGGCACATACATTGCTCTGTCTCTCATTTATCTACCTTATGCCCTTTGAGCCAGTCAATGGATTAGACCTAAGATCTCACCCAAAGAAGTGTTGCTGGACTTGCCATAAATTTGCCATTCAAGCATGGGTGTATTTTTAGGGTTTTACGGTTTCAAACTTCCCAAAAGGTATTTCTTTACTATTTCCGAAAGAGAAATTATGTCTGGATGAAATTTGCGAAGTTTTCCAACCACAGACGTTAGAAACTACTCACCCGCTTTTTTTTACTGCTCTGCCTATACCCCTGCTGCCAAAACTTTGACGTGTGCACACTGAACAAGGAACTTGCCCCTGGAGATCATTTACAAAGGTTTTATTATTATACTGAGTATCATTTCATTCATTCATTCATTCGCTCATTCATATATTATAACATCTGTTCAAATGTATTCCTACTCAGCATGTTAGTTCCTGAGAGTTTGTTTCAATGCTTGTGTCAAATTTGAAGTCTTCTAATTGCTGTTGCCTGCACTTTCTGCGTTTTATTTTGTTTTGAAGATGCTGATTTGGCCAAATATCTGTTGAGGCTTTCCGTTTCTTCCCAGCAGGGTATCCGTAACGAGGTTTGTACAATATACATGTAATCAAAACGCACTTTCCTAATTTGACCTCTCTGCAGAGCAGCTAATTTTATGCACTATGCAGCATGTCATTTGGATTGTTTATTGATATTTTTACCGATTTTCTTTGAATTCAATTGTCTGCGTAGGATTTTATGTAGTATCAACATTTGAACTGTTATGCAGTTTTTTGTAATGATGACACAAGTTTGCTCATGGATTTTCTTGGCTTTATATGGATTTGAATTGGGTCTGTAATCCGAATATGTTTTCCTTCCTACAGAAGATCTTGCCTCTTCATTCCGCCTTCAATGCTGCCTTTGTGCAGGTGAGAGCCCTTCAATTGATCTATTTTTCTGCTTTGGCATGCAGAATTGATTTTTACTGATAGTATAACATGTTTGAATAATTATTTCAGAATCATCTAAGTAAGTGTGTACTTAATTGATTCGCCTGCAACTGGTCTGTGGGAGTACAGTACAATACCTTATTGATCAAACAGCTAAGATCTTGTATTTAAGTATAAATTGGTAATGCTAATCAGAAATTTTTAATTGCAAGATGAAATTATTTACTCCACCAATTAGTTTGTTTTTCTATTGCAAGGAAGTTCTGTTGGCATAATTTGATTCTTCTCGTTTTCAGGATGCTGTGTTTGCTGAGAGCATTCAGAGGTCCTGCATTCAGACTGAAAAGTTGGTCCAAGTATGTGTGTAACACTGGAGTCTCATTGCTGCTTTGCCTTTTGACCTTAGTTAGCATCTTATTCAAAGACTCAAAATTTCTGGTTCTCATGATGTACTTAATTTCTTCTAAGTTGTGAATGTGCAGGTAAGTCCTGTAGTTGAAAATCTAGTAACACAACAGTTTTGTTAGATATCTTTATCCCATCTGTATTGGGACAATATTTCGGATCAGTTATTACAGATCAGAAGAACATTCTGCAGTTTACTAAGGATTTTCTTTGTACAATCTGAATAGCTCAGTTAGCTGCATTGGGAGCGCGTCGGCCGTGTGTTTGCAAGGTACCGAGTTCGAGCCCGATGCCTGCTGACATTCAGAGATTTAACATCTTGGGTTAGCACATGGGGCGTGTGTGGAGCAGTGGGATAGTCAATGCCTTGTCTCCTAAGGGTCGCGGGTTCAATTCAGACCCGAGCCACTGCCTAGAGACCTTGAGCTAGCCCTTCACCTACAGTTGCTCGTGGCGCTTCGGCGGGAAAACTCCGACACTCCTTCGGGCTGTAGTCGGGAACGCCTCCGAGTAGTGGTGGACTTGAAGGGGCGGTATAGAAATGCGTAAATAAAAGAAATAAATCTTTGGTTGTCAGTTGATATACGTACCTGTCTGTAATCGTATCTTAATTTACGGGAAGAGGTTTGTCTTACTGATAGCCGCTGACCAACAGATGCGTGGAACACAAGAAGATCTGCAGACAACTTCGGGATCTGTGGACGAGGGAAGAACGACAAATGGTAGATTCTTCTCCTAATTTTTAACGGTTACCGGACACTTTCGTTTATGTACATATGCATGTGTAGTATTTGTGCATGTGTTTGCATGTATAGGATGTATGTATTTTTGGTATGTTTGTCTGTATTGTATTTATTTATGTATTGTATGCATGTATTAATGTATTGTATAAATATATGTATTGGTGTATGTGTGTACATATGGCAATCGCCACACATACACATATAGCAACATTATAGCATATTCTTGCTACACGAATATATTCGGGTTTACTGTATAAAGGTGAATTGTCACAGACGAATATATTCGAAATAGCCGGTAAAGGGGTTAACATAAGAATAGTTCAAAACTTGTTTGGGCTAGGACTTTGACCTACTGTGCTTTGGCATGCAGGTAAACTCTTCCAAAAAGTTGAATTGAGTCCTTCCTACAGAGACGAATGCTCTGCTGTGCTTATTGAGCTGGGGCACTTTTTGCTTTCAGCGAGATGCAACAGAAAACCTGCGTAAGAGCAGAGCATCCTACAATGCAAGATGTCGTGATTTGATGAAGACGAAGGAAGCCACGCAGAGGGTCATCGCGGAGCATTCAACGGCGGGTGATGGAGGTGTTCGGGTGGAAAAGAGACGGAAAATGGAAGAGGAGGCGGTCGTTAAGGTAAATTTCTAGTTTAGTACTTGTTGGATCTTCTTCTGAAATTTACATTTTCATTCATTCATCTGTAATTATTGGAGCATTTTTTAGCCCCTTAAGAGGTGTGCTAAATCAGTGCTGAGCACAGCTAGACAAAGTTGATTAAGTGGAAGGCAATCATTTTTTTGTGGGAACAGTTTGTTTTGTTTTCATATTATGACTGATTAGTGCTTATCTTATTATTATGGAAAGTTAGTTTAGACTATTTGTTTCAGTCAGATATACTTTTGTTACAGTGCATTAGTGCATCGCTGTATTTCATATTTCCCTCTATCTTGCCCAAACAATTACACGACAGCTAGAGCATTAACGATGCTGGTCAATTATGCATGAACCACTTGCTGAAGGTCCCTACACTGTTACCCTATCGAGACCCGAATCCATTCACTTTCTGTTATGTCCAATCATGACTTAAATCAATACTTAAATCATGACTCAAATCATGACTTCAGTCATGGTTATTATCATGATATCAATTGATTTTATCATGACTTCGGTCATGGCGTAAATCATGGAATCGATCCTTTTGCTTTTCCTCATTGTGCTAATCTCTTTGCCCGTTGCCAATTTTTGTTACAGGGTTCAGCAACACTTTCCTGACTAATTAACCATTAATTAGTTGTTATTTTAATTGAGTTTGTAATTAAAGCGTTTAATTTTTTAGTGATTTAACAATGAGATTTGTTTATTTTATGTTTCTCGGTTGCCTCAATATTTGATTGAGCAATTAATAATTAACTGACCAATCAGCAGATTGGCCAACTGACTGGCCATTTGACTGGACGACTGACTTACCGACTGGCTGGCCTTTTGTTATGAAGCCTTTGACTACCATACCTTTGCTTGTTTGATTCAGGCAATGGCTGCCCAAGAACATTACGAGCAATGTGTTAAACTTGCTAACAAGAGGAAGACCGATATGAATTCCATGAAGGTAAGAGACTTTTCAACACAGTTATGCCCTAGTGATTTTTACAGTACAAAGAGCGCATGGAAAAGAATATTATACAGGATTTGTCACTGTGCAATGAACCGTGTTCCACGAATCCAAGTTCTTCTAGATTGTTCTATGAATTTCTTTGTTAGATCGTATACGTCATCAGTTCTTAATGTTGTAGATGAGAATACTTCACATTGTCAAACAGCTGATTGATGATAGCGATCGAGTTCTAAAGACGGTAAGCATTGAGATTTGTTCTGCTTCTCTTTCTTTATATCTGTATTATAACGTCTTTTTCGAGTCTCTGTACACTGGAAGCGCTACTCTCCTGACAGAGTGTTATGTAAATGGATGAAGGAATGAATAAATGCTGCTAGCTTGAAGTTTGACTGTCTAACATGGCTTGACTCAGACCTAAAGGCTTTCTTGAGTATAATGGGCAGAGATCTTGAAGGGGTGTATAACACTGTATGCTGAAATTAGGCGCAAATCAAGTTGGATGTTATCGCAGATTGTAGCCGCAATCTTGGTTTTCTTTCACATTTGTTTCTGTGTAAAACCTGAGCATGTTCTTATTGAATTTTGTCTTTGTAGCCGGTTAAAGCAATGAATAATGGTATTTGTCTATGTTGTTATAAGCATTGATTTAACACAGTGGTTCTTAACCTTTTCAAGGGTGCCGAACCCGAAGAAGAATCCATTACCCCTCACAGAACCATAATTTTGTTAAGAACGGGAACAAAAAGAGATAAAAATTTGTATGAAAATGTGATACAATATGAACACATTCAATACAATTACTAACAGTTAACTAACTGTACTAAATTAAATAAAAATCGAACTATACAAATTAATTAGCAAGTAATTTTTTACTTATTACTCACTGACCCTGAACATGTATATATTTCAGAGGACCTCAGCTGAACCCCTGGCTGTGGCTCACCGAATCCCTAGGGTTCGGTCGAACACAGGTTAAAAACCACCGATCTAACAGAATGATCAGAATGTACCGATATTTTGTTGTAGCTAAGACCTGTGATCTTTCTATGGTTGATAAGTGAATTCCATAGATTATGGGTGGATTGTATTTACAATTTCCGTAATAATTGTTTTAGATAACGATCGACTACTTCTCCATAATGAGTAGCAGAATGACTCCGATTCCACTCCAGGTAGCTATACGCATCAGCACATAATAATATATAAGTAACTCTGTAATCTGTATAGTATAATTAGATGCATTCTCTCTTATGTAATTTATCTGCAGAGTTGCAAAGCTGAAGCAAAAGCAAGCCTCTTCACTTCTTCTGTGTTAGATGAAACAGTTTATTACAGTTTATATCATAAGCTATTTTTTAATTCTGTTTTATTATATTGTATTGTTATAAAAGACTACATTGTCGTATATGCCAAATTAGTTTCAACTGAGCACTTCTGTGTCATTTCACTTTGTTTTGTATCATATTATGTGGTCATTTTCCCCAACGCGACACTTCCGCAAGCTTTTTTGGGTTTGCTTGACAAGCAAATTATAAAAAATATTATAAATATGGCAGAAGAAAGAAATAGCTTAAAATATAGGCATATCTATCAAAGAGAATCTAAATTTTTTCAGGAGTCTGTGAGTTTGATTTTGTTCTGCATCATGTTCTGTGAAATTCTGATGGTTAACGTTTACAAGGTTTAGGCAGAAAAAGAAGATAAAAACTAAAAATTTGATTACTGCTTTCATAGTGTTATGATTTCCAATGCAATTAGTAGCATCGAAGTCATCAGTAGATTGAAGATTGATTAGTACCTGATCTCAGCACTTGAATGCACACTATTGATACACGAGATTTGCTTGTTTCTTGTGTGATTGATTGCATTTTTTGTGTTGCTAGTATGATAGAATAAATTAGTCTGCTGTCCTCGTGTAGTTTTCAGGCTGTTCTTGCTTGTTCTACCGTTGTTTGTTGAAACAGAGATTTGCTCTATTTGCATTTCATTGTTGGCATAAGTTTCAGAATCTGAAGAAGCTCAGTGAGCAATACGAACCAGGATCGACTTACGTGCAGTACGTCGAACAGCTGAAGAGTAACTCTTCCATTGCGTCAACTGCAGATGCGGAGGAGCCATTTGTCTTCCAGGCATATTCTCCAACACCGGAAGAGTAAGAAACACATTTGTCTTGCTCTCCAAAAATCATGCTTTAACGATGAGAGTGCCAAAAAAGCAACAAAAGCCAATGCATCTTGTCACTGAAATGTGAAAATGCGTCCTTGTTAAAGCTTTATGTTTTTTTTATGAATTTTCTTGATCTCCTTCAATAATATTTTGTGTATCTATATCTCATTCAGTCTTATTTTCACTGTGCTACTGGTTTAACTATAGTGGTTTTCATTTTCCTTAATGTTTTCATGTACCGCATCGTGTTTTTTTAATGTGTCTTTCATTTTTAAGAAATATTAAATCAGATCAAATATTTGTTTATTCGTCATAGTCAATATTTCGTAATGCAACAGATTACACGTGTTTGAGTGGAATGAAGTCGTTTGTAGCTGCACTCTTCGATTGTTGACGCTTTTGGAAAATGCCTGATTTCTGTGACTGGACCTTGCGTTCCCTGTTTTGTTTTCTCTGGATTGTTGCTATGGCACTTTTGTTTTCTTGGCAGAATTGCTTTAAGATGTGAACTGTTTAATTTCAGTCAGGATAGGCAGTTCACGTACATGAGGAGGTAAACAACAAGCAAGCGGTCATTTCATTTTGTCTAGTGACTGACGCTGCTTTTCTGCTATTGTCTTGAGATCTTTGCTAATGGAATGGCATATCTGTAGTTACTGTACGTGTCGTGATTTTGCAGAAAGAACATTGTGGTACTAGAGATTTCTGTTCTAGTCTAATCCAGCTAACGGTCTTGTTTCCTTCTGTGATAATATTTATTGCTTTAGTCTATGGTTGCTTGAAGTAAGGCCGTAGTAAAAATCATAATCCATTGCGGCTGACTGATAGGTATTGGAAAAGGAGAGATGACTGGTAGATGTCGGAAAGACTTGCATGACTATCATTCATCGTAGCCAAGACTCAAAGTCTCAAACCCACTGGAGCTAGTGCTAGTACTTACTCATTGATGTCTGAATTTTGGTCTTGGAATGAATATGGTTGAATTTCATCTAACTGAAATCTGTCGTGGCTTCAGTTGTAAGGCTGATATTTTCAGGGTCTGCTATAATTTTACAATGGAAACTGACAGTTTATTTAATTTTCCAATCAAAATGAATCATTTGCTTTAATTGGATCTCTGAGATACTTAAAGTTTATATTTAATGTTTTGTGTTAAGTTACACTTATAGTTTAACTGATGTTGACGTTTTGCTTTGATTTTCATACAAAAGTTTCGTTTTTAGCTCAACCAAATTAGAATAAGTCTTTTGCTCTAATAAACTGAAATTGGATAAGAGTTCACTTTTAAATTAAGTCCAAAGAGTTCCAAAGAGTGTCTCAACTTTAAGTTGCATTTAAGCTACTCCTTCAGATCATGATATGAAATGTATTAAATTTTGTTTGTCTATGCATTTGACTGAAGTTATCATTATATCAGTTATTCTTCTTGAATAATTTTTCTTGCTTACATTTTTGTATTCAAATGTCTTCTATTAAATGTATTTAAGGATGTACTCCGGTGCTTGCATACCTATTCTACCAGAGTGATAACAACAATTTTTCTTCTTTGCTGCCTAAGAGTTGCCCATAATTTTTCTTCTAGCATGTATACTTTACGCTCAGCCAATTTCAAGTTTCATCACCAGCAAAATGAATGGTTGATTGGGGAATTCTATCTTGCTTGTGATGTTGTCCTAGAAGTAATTCTGCTTTTCTTGTTGCTGTTGGCTTCCAAGATTGTTCAAATGTTTGATCTACCATTGTTACGGTGAATCTCAGTTCTAGACTATCACGATCACTGAGATGTGTATAGTGATGGAGAATCATTAGCTGTATTGTGTAGTGTGCCGAATCCTATTAGGATGTCTATAAATGTAACTATGTTTGTTGATGTATTGCATCCAATGACCATCTGTCGCACATACTTTCAAGTTCCGTAAAATGTGACCTAAAAAATGCATACTTGGCATTCTTCACATCATCGGCAGGGCTGTTGATTGGTTTAGAAGGGAGGGTAGAAGTAATAGAATATATCAGATTCCTGTAGATTATGCATCCTATGCCAGTTTGATCAGGATCCTACTCCTAAGATTATTTGACTATGTGGTGTGATAACCTTGTGATAAGACTTGCGAATTTCGAGACAAAAAACACATTAGAAACTGTTTTCAATATTGCCCTCATTCCAGAGTGCACTCTTTCAACTGCAGTGATATAAACGCCAACAGGTGCTTGTTCAAAGTCTTTAGATGCTACAGTGTCTAGTATGTCTACACTACCTGCCTGAGTAAGGCTTGAAATATCCATATTAGTGACTGGATGTTCCAACCATGTAATCAGAATTTCATCTTGTAGCTGTGGCTGTTTTAGGTTACAGGAATTTCGAAAGCGAATCAGTCCTCCACACGAAATACTTTCAACAGAGCTGGAAAAGGACATAGAAGCAAAAAGTATGATCTGTTAGAATGATTTTCAAAGTAGCTTACTATTTGATATTGCTCTGTATAGTCACAATGGCTATTCGTTTTATACAGCGTGGAGCCAGTGTAAGGACGTAGGTTTTCCTCTGCAATTTCTGCCTGATTTTATGTATTTTCACCAGGGTTGGCAAGTTTTACCCACAAGTGGTTTTAGCCACGGTTTAAACTGGGTTGGGCAAATCCTCAAACACCCACATGATGTGAGCAAAACTATCTGTCTGAATTCAGAAAATAGTAATTGTTTCCAGATTTTGTTCATATTAGCTTTAGTAATTGTTATTGTTTAATGAAAAGAATTAATGAAGTAACTATATGCTGTATTCATGGACAGACTCTACATTTAGTAGTCTAAAACATTGTCACGGTGACTGATTTGCATAGGTTAATCCAAATTTAGAAATGTAATTATGGGATCTACTAAGTTCATAGACTATGTAATAAATGTAGAAAATTGATGCTCTGTATAGACTATGTAATAAATTTTGACGAAGTTATGTGCTGAAAGCTGCTGATGCATTAAAAAACAAAACAAATGTATTTGTTATTGAAATTGGAAACTTACCAATGTTACCATGTTAGTTAATGTAAAGAAATTACCAGTCTGCTTTTGGGACTTATCATTGAATTAATTATTCATGTATTGTTTCTTTTACTTTAAAGTTTCTCTATTTATTTATTGTCTATTTTAATTGTTTATTTATGTATTCTACAATTTCTACTGGTATTTGAGGAATTAAATACGTTGCACTAATACAACACTATATAGTGTACTATTACCAGGATCAGAAGTTAAGAACCTAATGTGCCTTTTTCCCAGTTTTGCCAACTTTTGACTGGTTTCATCTGGTTAAACTGGGTTTATCCCACTGACCCGGGTAAAACCAGTTTAACCCGGGTAAAATGCCATCCCTGATTTTCACAGTCCTGATTATACATGAATTATACATGTTCATCGAAATTCCTGACCTGTGTATGACCTACGTGTGAATAATTCGGTTGAATAGCCTTTGAGGGAAATTTACATTCCAGTAATGTTGCGTTTTATGTTCTCTGCTAAGGATTGTTGATCGAGAAGCGTTCTCATCTGGATGGTTACACCATGTCTCGATCCCTCGACTCCTCTCCAGTTCGAAACCGACATGACTACGGTCAAAATCATCACCGAAAGCTGACCAACAGCTCTTCTTTTGATGCTATCTCTGACCTTCCTGAAGACAAGGATTGTATGTATCATTTTATTCTACTCTATGACTTATATTATAAGGTCATGGGATTGCGATAAATTTGTGGCAAATGGATGTGTCCCAGTCCTCTCTTTGTTTATTTCTCTCTCTTGTGGCTAATCGGCGCCGTAACAAAAGCGCGCTGGCAAAATCGCGTGAACAAAAGCGCGCAGACAAAATTGACAGACAAAAGTGCGCACCCGAATGAGACCGAGCACGCACGTAAGCGCGCAGGAAAGTGCGCAGCTGCAGTATAATAAATACACTGTTGGTATCCATCTACTGTCCTACAGCACAGGCCTACATAATTTTGCACCTTTCAGAATCTAATGCCTGGGCTACTGTGAAGAGATTAGCCACAAGAGAGACATTTAGGTATGTGTGCAATTTTAAATTCAAGGCTGTCCTCGAAGGTTTCAGAAGTGAAATGTAAATTTTGGTAATGACCTGTGTCCTCTCGATTAATAAAGTTGGCATGTCCTTTTTTCCCTGATCATGATATTTGCAAAGAAGTACTTTGTGTTTACCATTCCTGAACAGTTGTTAGTTACGTTACGATGATCAAATTTTGCTGTCATGACTTGTCCAGAGTACAATGTGTACCGCTGTTTTTAATACATAGGTACATAGTTCTCTGTGACAGACATTCTTTGTAATGTGTTTATGTGTCTTTATCTGTGGTTATGTGTTATATATTTATTTTTGTGTTTATTTATTTATTCGCACATTTCTATGCCCCCCCCTTACTCTGTGGTGCTTTTGTAATACCTTTGAGAATAATAGAAATAAATCTAGTTTATCTGTTGCTAAATTAGTTTGATAGTTCTTGCTCTCTGTACGCTGTTTTTCTGAACACATCTTTGATATTGTAGTCGTCAAAGTGTTTGACCAAGAATTCGATGATATACAAATCGTGCGCGGTGTGGAGATGTCGAAACTTGCCAAAATGCACGACTTTAGACGACTGAGAAGTTTCTCACGATGTCGTCAGTGTGATAACTACATCTATTTCAATGGCTACGAATGCAACCTGGTGAGTCATTTCTCAAGCATTCATTGGATATAAGAAATATCGAGTATTATAATTTTAAGGCACCTCTTTAGCAAAATACTCATCAGTGGTATGTTTGTGTATCCACAGTTTAAGAAGAGCTTATGACATCACAGGCCGTTTCCATCCGAAAAATTTGTTTTGGCATGCTACAATCTTTGAACTTCTAACCTGAACCATTGAAATCAAGGTCACTAGTACAGACTTTGAGCACTTGTGAAACTGGAATGGACTATATAAACGCGGACGTACTCCGAATAGCAGTTTTATTAAGTAGTTTTGTCTAGGCGCAAAAACTGAGAAAATATTACAAGCGGCAAGTCATTTTCATTTTTGGCAACATACTTTTCTTAACTAATTCGACCATGCTGATTACGAAAGTCGCTGTTGCCAGACTAAATGTTCAGCCTAAAGGTCTCAAAATCAAGAACAAAAACAAGAATTTTCATGAATATTTAGTGAAACTGTTGGGCCTCGTATTATGTGTTTGGAAACAATGCTTTCTAGACTAATTCGACCCTGCTGATTACGAAAATCACTGTTGCCAGGCTAGGTTTCAGTCTAGGGTCTAAAAATCTAGAACATAAACAAGAACTTTTATGATAATTTGTTAATGTTGATTGCATATGTTTTCCTGCTTATTGACAGTGTGGGCTGTCGTGCCACAAGATTTGTCTGCGTAATCTTCGCTGGGAATGCGGTCATTCGAAGACGCGATCCTCCGTCCACCGATCTTATTCCGATCGGCCTCCACCGCCGAAACAGAAATGCCTCTCTGATCGTGTACCATACGTTATCAAGAAGTGCATTGAAGAGATCGACCGAAGTGGCCTTGAAGTTAGGGTCAGTATTTAATATTTCTATTTGATTAACTACCAAGTGACATCTGCTGTAATCCAATGTAAATCTGTTGTAAAGTCTGAACCAATCAAAGTATAATTATGTTGTTGGCATTGCAGATGACACCATATATCAACCTTTATTTCACAAAACTTTGGTAGCACAGTGAACACAAAGAACACAAACAAAACAAAAAAACACCGCAATATGAAACAGCAACAGGGCTTAAACACTTAAGGTGTTTGAGATAACACGGCTCAAAAATCGAACAACAGTGTTATTATGCAAAACACATTTCTGCATAAATCTGTTTCTTCTGATTAAAAGACAATCCTTAATGTTCTCTTTATACATAATATGTAGTAACGAAGCAACACTACTATGACAGATTTTGAATATTTTACAAATAGAAGAGCTGTATGTTTACTCCAAAGTATATGTACACTGAGTATAAATTTAAATGAAGCTGTTGTTGGGAGAGTGGATATCGGTT
>JAQFXW010002255.1:0-13353 GCA_034693945.1 Dendrobaena attemsi
TCACTAACCCCCCAAACAATATTTTTCCATACCTTGCCCCCCCAACCTCCACGTTCTGCCGACGCCACTGCTGTAAACATTCGGGATGGTTATATTATGACATTTCTTAACGTTAAGATAGAACGACTTTTACCGGAATTACTATAAACCTATAAATGATGATAATGAAACGTTGCCTCAATAAAACCTGCCTCCGTATTTGCGTTCAAGCCCTCGTCACATATCACCTCGATTACTGCCAGTGCCAGAGCAACAAATATTAGGGCCGGGGCTCTGTTCAGTAAAAGTGTAGGGCCTCAACTTCACCCAATCCTAACAAAAGGACACATAAAATCTGGAATAGGCCTATGACTTAATTTAACGAATCTTTCATACGGTGCAAATTTAATAAGGATAATCTTCTGTGGCCGAACCTTCCATCGCACGCAGCAGAAAAATAATTAATAAACGAAGTATTATGGAACAGTAACACGTGACGGACCATGTGATACTATGTGACGAACCAAGTGATACCACGTGTAGTCGTGTACTATTTTCAATTCATATCTAACATGGTGGCCGTAATAGTTTGCGTAGTCACGGTCGGTTAGAGTCAGTTTATGCGTCGTGAGGGTCGGCTAGGGTCAGGGTACCCATCGTTAGGATCAGTTAGGATCAGGGTGTCCGTCGTGAGGGGAGTTTATGGTTAGGGTTTGTGTCGTCTGTAGTAATTTCCGTCCGATCTTATTGCGGAGATTTTTACCATTCTTTGCACAAACCAGAAGTTAAGTGGCCATACTTTCTCAGTTGCAGGACTTTTGTAATTGAACAGTCTTTCAGCTACTGTCCTTCAGTCACTGTCAGTCTATAATTGGTGTACAGTTTAAGTCAAAATTAAAAACCTATTCTTGTTGTACTGTGACTAGGAATGTAGCTATTGGATTTCGGTTTGGAATGCTGATAGTTTTGTACAAGTGTTCATATTGTCAACCTCCAAGCTTTTCACAGAAACGCCAGGTGTTAATGATCATGACATATCTCCAGACTCAGAGTCCAGAGATGACTACCAGCAGCAGAACCTCTTTTTGAAAAAGCAGAATATAAAAATTAAAAGTCATTGGATCGAGTGTTGTTTGTGTCACTGTTTTTAGCAGTTCTAAAGGCAAAAATACATTTGTGTACCTCTTTTCTTTCTGTGGTTATAAAAGTTAGTTAGTAATTAGATTATTGTCAGTTCATCAACTAGCAAACTAAATGAAATTTAAATAATTAGTTATGTCTTCAATATTATGAACAAACATAAAATACTTTACTTATTGTTTATTTATAAATTATGAGACTAAACTAAAGACCTTAAACTAAATTTTGTATTTTTAATATTATGTTCTTACTAGCTGTAACCCATCAAAAATGATGTTGTCTTTAAGCTCTGCACAAACTGCGACTTCAAATGTAGATTTATTCGAAAAGAAATCAAATTATCGTGATCCGGCCTTAACACATCCAGCGCGGGGTCAGTATTCGGTCATCCACAGAGACAATCTGACTGACCACTCGACGGAGATAAAGTGACAGCAATAGGTCTATTGTCCTCCGTGGCGACGTCTATAGAGCGCTCGTGTAACAGACTGCACGGTCGGCTATGACAGCGTGCAATAAATCGGCTCAAATGCTAATTAAGCGTCAGAGGCAATTGAGAATCTAAGATCAATTGTAACATTGTTTGCCCAGTTAAGCCTATAGCCGCTGTCAGTATAGGACTCTGAGGGACATATTATTACATCACTCGCGTCCAGGCAAACCTAATTTTGGACGTATACGTTCCTAACAGTCAATATGTTAATAAATGTAAAGCGCCCCTCGGCGAGTAAAGGTGCCATCAAACAGCAAAATAGAAATTTGAGCTCCGTCTTTGAGCTCCATCTGACGAATCGAACAGAGAATTGTTTGCGTTACTGCTGCATAGTGCATACGACAAATTTTTTGGTTTAGAATATTTTTATTGTTAAAACATACATACAATAATTCTTATAATTTACCCCCCAATTGGCATTTTACTCTGTAGATCAGTCTTTTTACCTCTGTCCATTGTGCCACCAGAAGTAATCAAACGTGGATAATTGATGTTTACACATATTGCTTCTTCACTTAATGACTGCCAGGAGAAGCGTCCAATTAAAGGTTTTATGAAGCTTGTACAATGTTCAAAAGCCCGTGATTGCAGCATTAGGTGAAGGTTGTTAATACATACATGGTTCAGCGTAATTGGAAATAGTTCCATTTTGATGTGAATTCTGTACTTTTTTTGACAGCTTCGATTAGTATAAAGTTATTTGTTAAGTTGGCATTTTGCAGATTTTATTGTTTACAGCTTTATTTGCTTGGGCGGCATCAGGCACGTTCACATTTTGCAGATTTTTCGGACTTTATTCTCTATGGGCGCTTACAAAATTAACATTTGATTTATTCGCTTTATGTAATCCTAAAATTCACATCATTTTTGACTGGTAATAGCTAGTAAGACTACGGTCAGTTGCTAATTTATGTGCTTTCAACAGAAAACATGTCGAGGGTGGACATCACAACGGAGGTGGTTTTGCAGTGTACCATAAGGGCAAGCTGGTTTTGGAATATGTTGGAGGATATGCTGATTCTGGGGCAGATTGGCCTTGGGACAAAACCACCATGTGTTGTATCTACGGGTGCACCAAAGGCATTGGAGCTATCGTAATTGCAATTCTGGTTGACCGGTAAGTTGACATTTTGGTTGTAATTATTGTGATAAAAGAACTATAGGGCACGATTTTAGAAAGGTCGGTGTCACTCGTGATCCAGACCATTTCCTGACAAACCAGAGGGATTGCCCAAAGGAGCATTCATAACATGAAATCATGTTCTTAGCAAAGCTTTCCATGCACAAGTGGCAAACTTCCTGCTTTGATTGTAGTTTCTGAGATGACATCCCGATCCACTCGATCTGGATTGGTCCAAAGCCTTGTGTTGCTTGAGGGCCATTGATTGGGTGTCTGTCTCTGGTAAGTCTGGTTGATCTTGTCTTCCCAACAGACACTGAATGATATTCGTTCTGAAATAAATCAGGCATGTATTTCCTCCAACCTTCCTGTATAGAAGAAAATTTAGAAGATATGCATTCTTGAAAGCCCTGTATCTTGTGCCACATCAAGACCATGTCAATTATCCACATCAATAACTATCTCTGTTGTTTGTAACAAGGCTAAAGTTGGCCCATTTATTTGAAGCCACTTGTCGAAAAGTTGTCTGGGTTTTTCACAAATTGACTATAGTATATGTTGGTTTCTTCTACCACTGTCCACATAATATGCCTCATTTTGATGAGTAGGCAATATCAGAACGTACCTTTTGTCCTTTCACTTCAGTGCTATGACACCGCCCTTTTGACAAACATTGCTTTGGAGCTGTGACAGCTGCGACAGGTAGATTCACTAGACTTTTCGGTGTCCAAACTGATCTTTATACACGTAGTTTGCAGACATTAGTAGTGCTTGTCCACAATAGGAACTCTAACTCGGATGCTGAGTTAACTCGGATGCTGAGTTACCTCTGAACAGCAAATACCTCTTGGTAGTTTTTCACATCTCTAAAGTGTCTGAACAAACCGTAATTGGACTGGGGTTAACTTTACGGTACTTACCATGACCATAGTACTCAAAATGTTACGCAACATTATGCTGTGCTATATTGAATCTTTTGTCTGTGTTTAGAGGTTTACTGAATTATTCATCCCCAGTTGTAAGTTACTGGCCAGAGTTTGCCGAAAATGAGAAAGCGTCAATAACTGTTGAGCAACTTCTAAGTCATCAGGTGTGAAATTTTGAACCAACTTTAGAGCAAGTTTGATAATTCGATAATGTGCATGTTTGATGCAATTACTGAAATTCGTGGCTTTACAATGCACAATCCGCTTCCATGCACATATTAATTTTCTATTATTTTATTGTGCCTAATCTTAAGATTTACATGTTTAATATTGCTTACCAATCAAGATGATAACTGCGAAATTGTTCAATGTCCACTTTTACGATTGCTATCTAGCTTAACATAACATAACAAGGGTGTAAAATGTTTCGGATGACTGTGTAGAGTCTGTGTTAGAAACATTGCAAGCAATCTCTGTAGTGCTCAATGGCTTATCTCTCCCTGCTTCCTCTTAAAAGCTGCAATGCTGTCCACCAATGCAGCACCATACCCAATCAGTTCCATATGCCTACAACTCTAGCACTGAAGAATTTTTGCTCTACAGTTCCGTTTGGCTTATATCTGTGTCCCTGAATTTCCTTGTTTGATTCTATTTTAAAAAACCTCTCCCAGCTTTCTTTCAAGTATTTATTAATTTAATGAGCTTCAATTATGGTAGATCTGCTCTACTGATCCTTCTCTCGAATGTTATTAGTCTGCACCTTTTCAACCGTTCTACATATCTCTGTAACCAAAATCATTTTTGTGACAGTTGCACTTTCTTACATTTTACCATGTCCTGTTTATGTTGTCGATTTCATATTTTTTTTCATGCCTTTTCAGTGATCAGCCATTTGATCTGCAACAGACTACCATAGCTTCCTAGAATTCCCTCTCAAACTTTCTTCTCTCACTGCTTTTTTGATACTTCAGTACATTGGTTTGAAGGTTTGCACTGTTGTGCACAGTCACTCCCAATTCTCTTTCTTTCTGACTCACTTTTGATACACTGAGCACTACATTCTAAATCACCTGCAATAATGATTTCATAATACAGTCTCTTAGTTAGTTCCTTTATTACAAGTCTCAGACGTATTTTGTGTTATTGAGCTATAATCTGAAGTCGTGACATTTAAGAACCTACTGAGTTAAAATTGGGATCCTGCCTTTTTTGTATTTATTTATTGTTAGTATTTACCACACACATACCAGGTTAATGCTTCGTGCAATGTTACTGACCTAATGGAGTTTCTAAATGATTGTAGGCAGGCCTTATTGTTTTGAATGAGGTCTACTCCCGGTTTGACATAACTGCAAATCCAGACAAGTTGTCAAAACTTTTGGCAACTGCCCGACCTATGTGGGAGCCTGGTAAGCATTTACTGTGTACTAAGCATGGATATATATTTTATTCGTATACATGGTATGCTGTCATTTTATTAATGTCTATATATAGGCATCATCAGCTTTCTAAGTTTGACATTCCATTGCTGACTGAGAAATTCCTGTCTTATACATATTACTCTTCAAGTGTCTTCACATGTCGAACTTGACTCGTTCCTACTTCTTTCAGCCTAAGAAGGTAAAGGCTATCAGACAATCACTTTCACTTTACGACCATACTGCATGCGTTTATCTACTCTCATTTAGTCTACTCTAACTCACTTCTGTCGATGTAATAAATCAATAATTACTTTTGTGTGTTACTGCATGACTGTTCAGATCAAAGCCTTATTGTTTTCCTTGCTTTTAAGGTACAGCACACGGTTTTCATAGCATAACGATCGGATTATACATGGACCAGTTAGTCAGAAGAGTCGATCCTCAACATCGCAGATTGGATCAGTTTTTTGCGGAAGAAGTCGCTCGGAAATTCGGTAACAGTCATGCAGAGGTTCACAATTTCAACAAACCTTATCTTTTTTTCTTGCTTTTCATAAATATGAAATGACATCTGTCTAAAAAATAGGCTGGGTACAATGATGGTATAATTACCAGTTTCTGACTTGTGCTTGACTAGCCAATAAATTGGTTTGAACGTGTTGCGAACGTTACTTAGTACTTCCAGACTAATGCCAGTGTAAATAACAGTAAAGTAGACCTAATTCTAACATTGAAAATAGAATACACTTATTAAAATTAAAAGCATTGCTGTATCGCTGCTGCTGTCTACGACAGTATAAATTTATATAGCACTTGCCTATAAAGTGTCTTTCGATGTTAATTTAAATTCATATATAGCTAAACTGTTGGTTAAAGCCTTACATAACGTTCACCTCCACACATCTACAAAATGTTTCGTGACGTTTTCAAGGGCACCACACCTCCAGTCAATAGTGTTCAGTAATTATAGACCCATTAAGGACTGTAGCCTGCAATCTGTATTTTTTATTGAGGAATGATGTATAACTGTCTTGATGCTTCAATTAGTGGCTTTCTGCTGTGACAATTGAACCCAAATGCTTTCTTCTTTAAGAAATATTGTGTGACCCACCACTGATGCAGTGCATCCGAATATCAAACTGCATGTACTGGGTTAGCGACTGAGTGACAAATCTTGAGATTTGCATTTTTTGGAAGTTTCTATCCATTGAGAGCTTTTAAATATAACTAATAGTGGTAACAGTAATGCCTATTATAATAAGTATTGATGTGTATTTTCTATAATGAAGTGTTTTTTGAGTTTGATACCATTTGCATGCTACTTGATGATTGCATATGTTGATTATTCGGTGCTAGGAATCGACTGTTTCATCGGACTGCCAAAGGAAGAAAATTATCGATGTGCTCGACTTGAAATGTTTTCTGCAAGCATTATTTGGGATTGGGTGAGAACGCGAAAGTACTGGTCATGCTCGCAAGACACTAACTTAGAAAGCAATTTGTGGAAAATGTTGGACAACAATGATGAATTTGCAAAGGTTTGCACAGGTTGTTTTTGCTTAGGAAAGAAACATTTGTACAGTGTCCTTGGGAGTACTTGGAGAAGGTTAAAGATAAACAGGTGTTTGCTAGAATGACCTTTATCTATATGATAAACTTGGATGCAAAGCAAAGATATGTGCAGCAATAAATTGTAACATTTGCATTTGACTCAAGGACTAGCGTTTTAGTCATGTATGTTTTAGCTAAACGAGAAAGGCGATCTCTGTGTACATGGAATTAAGACACCATTTAGCCACAGTGCTTTCTCAGCCAGTTGTACAATATGGCAGTGGCATAGCAATAGGTTGTGTAGTGAAACGCACAAAGGCCCCTGAGTTCTGATGGGCCTCTAGTGTAGGCCTATGCGCTGGTAATACTGCATTGGACGTTAGAACTTAGCAGAGGCTGACGTCTGACGCAAACTGTATGCTGTCGCATTGCTGCGGCTGAATATCCTTCGTGATCATATGTGATCAGCAGTATCATACAGAAATTTTGCCTGCTTTTCCAGCCCAGTTTGGCATTGCAAGCTTTCGTGAAATGTCATCAGCCATCTTAAAAATTATACAATTCGTAATCCTGGACGATTATGCTCTGTCGTCTATATGCAATGATGCCTGCACTTGATCTGCACTGCAAAGTAAATTACTGCTGAGTGCTGAGTTTACCTGTGAGTCAAACGGATGTTACCGATCATATTCAAAACTGTAGCTTATAAAAAGGCTATCGAAAGTATCTTGTTAGACTAGCGGCTGAGCAACCTGACAATGTACGTTGTCAGCAGGAAACGAACATACCAGTAGGCTGTAAGACACTTCAAAGTGCTGGATATTAGTGTGGCCCACAGTTATATGGAAAAATATAAAATTTCAATTTCTGAATGTTAGAAGGCACCAATTTGAGCCGCTATGCAAGGAAATGATTCAGGTGCAATTTCATCTAAATTGAAGAATATTTAGAGGTTGCACAAGAAAGTTGAAGTTTCACACACCTGCAATATTGTGCCACTCAATGGCAAATCTGCAAAAATCATCTCTTGGTGAATGGACATTGGTCACCTATTCTGAGATGAGAACATTTTAGCCAATGTTATAGCAATTGACTTTGGCATCTCCCCTAAGGTAATTGTTGCTATCTTTAAACTCTTACTCTAAGTTTAAGGATGAGAAGTCTGGCCATAATCGTCCGAGTTATATCATTTTCCTTATTATCAAGTGTTATTTAATTACAGATGTTAGTCTAGAGGTTTGATTTTGCTGTAAGTAGCAACACAACAGATGTAGAAGGAGTATTCACATTGATTTCTCTCATACATGTTCTTTTAGAATTTGCATAATAATCCTGCATATCGCAAGATTCCATGTGCCTCATCGCACGGCTATGCAACTGCGGCTGGCCTAGCCAAGCTTTACGGCATTCTAGCTAATGGCGGCAGTTACGAAGGTCAGACGCTGCTGTCATCGTCTGCTGTGGAAAAGCTGAACGAACAACTAGTGAGTGGAAAAGATATCGTTTTCTGTATGGAATCTACCATTGGTCGAGGAACTGTCATAATGAAGTCAGAAGATGTAAGTTTCCACTTTAAAACATAATGGCTAGAGATTTGCAGTTTGAGGAGTTGAAAAATTGCAGGCTGTCAAAAGAATTTATAACAGATGGTTTTAAACTCATTTATTTCTTACATATACTGCCATCCTTGTGCCCTCTTCCATTAAAGTCTGCTTGTTAAAACAACTGCTGGTCACTTTATGCTGGCCATCCATAGTTGAATAGCATGCCATGATCGTGTCTTGCACTCTGCAATGTGCCTCATTAAGCAAAGCCCCAGGTTTGGTTATGCGGGCTGCGCATTGAATACAAAATCACTGCCCTGATGTGGCCTGTATTGACCTTCTGTGCTACACCATAAACCACTGTACCACACCAAATACCAGTTACCACCAGATCCAGTTGCGTGGGATGCAGGTGTACGTACAACCGACTAACGGCTGGGCTTGTACTTGGTAGGCCGGGTGCCCAAGTCGGGTTGTAGAAGCAGACTTAAGACATAGACTAATTAGACTCCGACTAAGACGCTAGGTTTCCCCATTATCGTCATGGTTAAATGATTTACACAGCCTTGTTATAGTGCAGACATAGGCAATGCGGAGAAGTTTGCCGCGAAGTGGGTTTAAAACACACAGTTGTCATGTTTTTTGACACATTAATAAGAAAATTCACGGCTAAAATGAAAAGCATAATTAAGTTAATTGTTTGACAGTCAGCCGAGCGAACAAGTTGCCTCCAAAACATTTTTTACATGTCGAACTTGGTCGAAGCGAGCAAGTTCCGACGGCTGCCATGTTGTTCATAGCAACAAGGCCAGACTAAGTCAATGCACGCCTGCCTCTCAGTAGGTGTAATTTCAGTCATTGATTTGAGCCCTGGTCTGTCTCCAGGGATTAACCAGCATAGGGGGGAAGTTCCTCCCCAGGATTGGCATTTCCCCAAGGGAATTTTTTTTAAATAGAGGTATAGGAAAATAGCAGGATTTTCCTCTCCAAACTTTCGTGATTCTCCCTCCCCCAGAAGAGGGGGACTAGATTAAAGCCTGGTCTGTCTCTGTGCACATCGATGTAAACTCTAGGACAGCATAGAGCCGATTTGGTTTGTGACTTCGAGATAGGTGGGCGTACACCCTCCCATGCAACTAATCCCAGGTGTTGCTTCAGTACGAGACCTAATTTTTAAGTGCTTGGAAATAACTGTGAGATAGGTCTTTGAACCTTGTGTAAATGTGGCCATTAGTTTTTCCTCCATCTTTCTTCAAGTGTTCTGCAATCACCATTACCTGTCTGTCTGCCTGTACTGTATCGGGCCACCTCTGTATTTCAATTTTTTTAAAGTCAAATTTCTCCCTATCGTTCTCAAAGAAACCAAATATATCCAGGCAGTGTAATGTAATTTTAAAAATTCTTGGAACTATTACATTAACTATGAGTACCGAGTCACACAACTCTTGTATCTCCCAAAATTGACTGGAGTTCGGCTAGATTAGGGATGCCTGCTTCAAAAACATGCCACTGACGCCAGTAAGTTGTAAGATGGTAGGTGAATAGGGTTGTAAAGTAGTGATGCAAGGAAAAACAATTAGCAAGCGAACAGTACCTAACTAACCTTCTTAACTAATAATCTTAACTAATTGTGCTGTAACAAAGAATCATCATACTAAATAACACACTGGTTACAATCGAGGAGGTACGATCTGATCTTTTTTTGAAAAGGGCATGTACATGTGGGTCCAGGGGCGTCTATCCCCACCCCGGAAGCGTTGGAGCAACTCCCCTACCAAATTCCTCTATTTTTCGCCCTTCCTGTAGCCACTGTATATCAGTGCATATTTGAAAAGAAATCACTACTGGGACAATGTCTTTCTCGACTAGGAGGTCTGGGGGAGCGTCGTAAGACCAGCTGACAACGCATTTTAAAGCATTTACTGTCAAATTGAGTGTGTTTTAGCCACTTCATTTAGGTCCCCTAACAAAATTTCCTTCTGGTTATTATGCATGCCCTTCATTTTAGTGAAACATAGAAGTTTGAAAATTATGGTAATAACATTTCAATGGTACCATGTGTAAAAAGTTAAAACTTCCTCCCCCCTGTTTCGTCAAAAGACCTTTCCCTCCTACTTCTGAAGCGGAGCATTTTGCTCAAAGGCTTCTATGAAGTAGACGCCCCTGTGTGGGTCTGTGGGAGGTTGCACACTGCACAGTGTTTTCGGTAAGTTATTCAGCCTGCTTATTGCTTAAGTCTTCGAATCAATTTTTCAACCTTACACCATTTATTCTGAATGTACTTGAAAGTCTGCATTTCCGTGGGAACATGTAAATTTGTACCACTAAATCTTGGCCATAATTTTTGCATGTTTTTCTTGTAGGGCCAAAACATCTTTGGCCACCCAGGTTTTTGTAGTCAAGCTGCATTTGCTGACCCAAAGCACAAGCTTGGCTGGGCTTACATCACCAACCAGCCGTCCCTCTATTGTTATGCTGATGATTGGAAATATCTTCAGCTGAAAGAAGCGATGTACGAAGCAGTAAAGGAATTAGAACGAGGAGAGTCTGCAAAGAATAAGTGACTGACTGAACGGCTGACTGATTTGCATAATTTTGTTGACTGTTGATTTTCGATTTATACTCCATTTCTAATGTCTATATGACTGAATGGTTGACTAATTTACTCTTTGAAGTTTTTAAGACCTCTGCTCCAAGCGAATCTAATATGATATTCCTTTGTATTGAGTCTTAAATACTACTAATGTAATTCATTTCTAAATTACAGCTATTAGTTAACTAAGTATAATTATTAGCATTTTTCCAGGTTTTCACCCTAAGTTAATATAATTATTGAGAATCTTTTGTTCGGTAATCTGTTAATTTATTCATATCTTTCTATAATGCTTTTTCAAGTCTACTACTCGACTAGAAGCAGTTCCAACTACAGCCCGGAGGTTTGTCGTAGTTTACACGCTGAAGCGCCTTGAGCAATTGTGAGTGTCCCTACACAGTGGCTCGAGTCTGAATTGAACCTGCGACCTTTTGGACGCAAGGCAGTGACTATCCCACTACACAATCACACCCCACTTTTCTATTATCCAACTTGCGATTATGAGGTCAGCATCGATAAGCCCTAGCAGACCTAATGCTTGAAAGCCAAGCAGAAATAGTGAGTTTTGAGCCGCTTCTTGAAGGAAAGAAGTGAGTTTGAGTTGAGAGATTACATTGTAGTAGATTCCATTCCTTGGGAGCAGATGCATGTGAGCATCGTGGCTCAACTAAATGCCCATGCTTGAGCATATGCAACACGAGGGGGTGTATGGATGAAGTAGTGATTGAATATAGAGGTGTGCTGTTGATTGCTTTGTATTTCAGACAGGCTAATTTAAATTTTATCCTGAAGTCAACAGGAAGCCAATGCAGCTGCTGGAGTAAAACCGATGAGCTTGTGCGCACTGCGCAGTGTAGCACGTAGTGGGCGTGGTAGTGTAGTGATGAAGGTCGCCACCTTTCAACCGAGGGGTTGCAGGTTCGAATCCCACCTGCCGCGTAATGACCTTAGGCAAGTTCTTCACTCACAATTAAGTAAGTATATTCTTTACTAGACCAATTGCTAATCGCATTTTGGTGTACATACATATTACATATTCAAATAACAGTTAGTGACCTAAAAAACGTTAGAAGAATAAATAATACATATTAAGCAAATTGTTGATCCACAAGTCACCCAGTTCTGCAAATAACCTTTATGAACAAGTTAAAGGAGCCACTTGGTATGAATATGCTTTTAATAATTTTGACGCTAAAAAATTGTCAACTGAATTCAACCATGTAGGCCTAGGCCTGATGGACATTATTAATATTATAGCCTATAAGTACTTAAAGACCTGAACGTCTTAATCAACGCAGAAATATAGGGCCTATAGGCTTACACTATATAGATTATAGATCATTACTATAACCGAATTGAACATATAATTATTATATAGGCCTACTTAATAACAATGAGTCCCTTCTAAATATATATAGCCCTGAGGCTGCCAATTGGTATGAAGTGTTAGCGACTTCATTTTTCTAGGCCTCGGCATATGAGGGCGGCGCCGAGTCCTCGCCGTCTCATTACCATGCACCGACCGTGTAGGTCAGCTTACTCGTCCTAGCTGAGTCGGCTAGAGGGTGCCCGTGGAGCAGAAACTTCAATCCAAATTTCTGCCCTGGCGGGAATTGAACCGCGACAGTCCTGCGTGCCAACCACTGTACTATCAAGCACCCAATATGTGCACTGGCCTGCTTGTTATCTGCTGTTAGATACTAAATTCGAAAGTCTTACAGAATTAGGATCAAATTTCTGTAACGTTTTTCAAATTCATTGTTAACTGTAGACGTAGGCCCCTAGGCCATAATTTTGAATGGTAGACTATAATGAATTTCTTGCAGACAAGTTGATGAGTCGACAAGAAGAAATAAGTGAGACCAGGTAGTCCTAATTAGGTCTAAAAGTAAAATGTGTGCATTGGTACAGCTGGAAACGTCGCCTAAATTGGTAACGGAACGCTATTCAAATATCCAAGTCCTGGTTTATCTGAGATTGCTGTCGGCCTGAGGCTGAAAGCCGAACTTTAGGCCTACCAATCGCCCAAAATCAAATTCCATACACAGTGTTACATACACGGTGTAGGTCCTATTAATAGATGGGAAGACCCTGAAGGTGGAGTAAGGAGAAGTAATTGGACCCATAATTATGGCAAACTACAAGAGCAGGATAGTCGCCTATAGATGACTGGTGTAGGTTTTGCACACATACACTGCCGGTCATTACGATACCACATAGGCCTACGCTTGATGGCCAGTGAAATAGCTGGTCTAATAATGACCAAGTGAAGTGCGTGTGACAAAGTCCCTAGGCCTAATAGAATTTATGGAATGCTATTCCTGGGTCAAAGACAGACCAAAGGCCCGTAAGAGAGACAGCGACGCACTGAGACTGGTCACAGGTTGTCTTACGTAATTGCTTAGGTCTACAGTCTATTCTGATCAGGACCTTTGCAGGTGGTCACACGTAATATACAGGGTGGCGCAAAAAAGTGCGACCCTCGTGTAATACAAAAGAAAGATTAAAAAAACTTTTTATTCTGAAAAACCTATTGAATTTTTGCCAAATGTTAATTTATATAAAATCAAAAATCAAATTCAATAT
>JAQFXW010002256.1:0-13352 GCA_034693945.1 Dendrobaena attemsi
CCACTACTACTCAGAGGCGGTCCCGACTACAGCCCGCAGGTGTGTCGGAGTTTTACACGCCGAAGCGCTTCAGCAATAATAGTGAGTGAAGAACTTGGTAAAGGTCCTTACGCGGCGGGTGAGATTCGAACCTGCTACCCTTCGGTTACAAGGCGGCGACCTTCACCACTACATTACCACGTCCCAAATACAACGCAACGCTTTTATCGTCTATCTGTCCATAGGTGTTGCCTATTAGAGAGCATAGGCCTATAATCCACTTCCTTTCTCTATTTAATTGGGGCTTTCATCTTGTTTTCCTGGTGGTTTATCTGTTTTGTCCTATCTGCCTACATTTGTCTATCGTCCCCTCAGGCGATCGTACGTTGCTCTCTTTCTTCCTTCAGCCCTTGACAATGTCCTCTTCTCGTCGGTTCTTCTCGTCGGCTTTTCATCCAATTTCTGTCTCTCTTCACCTTTTGTTCATTTCTCTAACATCCTTTTCCACTCGTTGCTGTTGATGGATATCTCCCCTCGCTCGTCCACCATCATCCTCATCACCTCGCCTCCTCTTCCTCCTCCTCCTCCTCCTCCTCCTCCGCCTCCTCTTCCTTCGTCTCTTTAACCCCAAGGACCAGCACAGCGGATGGGCACGGCTGGCTGCCATCGATGGCTGACACGGGAAGACCGAAATTATATCTCTATATAAGCTACGTCGTTCTCCGCGGCCGACCATGCACGGCACTAATCATCAGCTGCTACAGCCTTGGACGGCATCCTCGCCTGCTGCTGCTGCTGCTGCTTCTGCTGCTGCGTCGCTTTATCAATCGGTCGTTTACGGTGCCTGTGGCTGCAAGAACGACCAAACAGCACCGCGCGTCGTAAGCCCAACTACACAATTTATATGGCGCCATCATCCTACTCTAGCTTCGCCGCTCAGAGTTACATGTAGAGCTGAGGGTCGGCGGGAGATAGTTTCTGGAGACAACCGGAATGTAGTCGTGACTAATAAAGCTAGCTTGCCAATGACACAGAGAGAACGCATTTGCTTAACAGGTAAAGGCCTCGGTCTGCGCCCGCTGAGATTAATACCCATGGGAGAACAACGCAGCCGCTGAAAGAACCCACTGTAGCTAGCTAAGTCTTCGGGTTCATCAATTCACGTTGTTTTTAAGTTGTCTTTAATAACGCCTACTTTCTACATTTTCCTCCAAAGTCCTATGCTTCATCATAGTGGAAGAATGAACAGACAAGTGGTGAGGCTATGCCATCAGTGGAGAAGGCTTTGACCAAAGATCCACCTAGGGCGATATGCGATGTGGACAGGCTCACTAAGAGCCCTTAAATTACTGGCTAAAGCAGGAGGCAGATGTTGAAAGGACACCTAGGGGCAAAAGAGGCAATTAAATAGGCCCGCCGGTTTCCTTACCCTGCCGGAAGAGAATTGGTCAACCCTCCCCCCGCATGATATAGGGCCAATAAACCTCAAAAAGAGGCCTCATTGTCAGCATGGGGCTTGACGGAGGAGAGAAGACATTCTGCTTATCTGTAGAAACTATTACTTTCCTCCCTCCCTCCCCGACCTTGGGCTTTAAACGATCGAGCTCTATACATAAACAGTGGACATTGTAGCTTCTTCGTGCAATCTGTGCGGTTGTCTAATCCTTGGCAGAACGCGGTAGTGCGGCCGGGCCAAGCGAGAGACGACAACGGCTAATGATTAGCGCCGAGCGACCATCCGTCCGTCCTTCCGTCCGTCCATCTGTCCGTCCATCTGTCTGTCCATCTGTCCGTCTGTCCATCTGTCCTTCCGTAACGTAGCAACGACTCGGCCGATCCGTCGAAAAGGAGTGTGGACACGAAATCGAACCACACGAGAGTAGATGATGGCAGGGGGTATATGTGGAAGGTGAGGCAGACGGCAGTCTATATGTATTCACCTGCAGCTGTCCGCTGTTGGCGCTTTGTTGACGTCGGTAAGATGGTCGGTTGACTAAGGGGGTTGGCGCGGCGGTTGGCGCACGTCGGCTGGCGGTGTGTCCGCCAGAGTCATGACAGATCACAGTTCCGTTGAGTCTGAGAGATGATGGATGTTGGCGTCAACGGACCGCCTTTAAGTAGATAGGTCTGCCTCTCCTCTCTCTCACACACACACACACATACATACAGAGGCGAATTGCTTCTGCAGTGGATAGATAGCATCACAAGTTGCGTCTCGTTGAAGCTGCATTATAAACGCTCTTAACTCTGACTGAAACTAAGTCTTATACCCTGGATGAGTTGACAATTAATTGTAAATATGGCTCTTTTGCCCCGATCCTCTAATACGTCTTCTTAAAGACAAAACGATGTTAATAGTCTACTCTTTTCATGCAGATTCGTTGGCTTGGGTTGACTTGACCTGTAAAAGTATATTTGCTTCTGGTTGACGCTTCTAGTTGACGAATACTAAATTACATAATAATCTGGACGTTAAGCTGGCGCGGAAGTTGACGCTGTAACATCAACAATGTCTGCGTAGAGTTGATGTTGGCAACTTACTCGGTTCGCCATTTTACTTTTCCTACTTGTTTGAATGCGATCGTTGACTTCGTGGATGTAGTCAACTGCTTTGTCAGCGACCGGATAAAGGCAACATGTTCTTCTTTTGGAAGTGAGTTTCAATTAAGTGATTATAGCGACGACGACGATGATGATGATGATGACAACGACGTTAGTAATGTATTGCATTGTATTGTAGTTTTGCATGTTTGACTCCCGATGCCTACGAACACTTGATCAGCGATTTAGAATTTTCGGGCTAGCACATGGGGTGTGTGTGGAGCAGTGGGATAGTCGCCGCCTTGAGGCCGAAGGGTCGCGGGTTCGATTCAGACCCGAGCCACCGCGTAGAGACCTTGAGCCTGGCCTTCACCTACAGATGCTTGTCACACACAGTCGCGGCGCTTAGGGGTGAAAACTCCGACACCCCTAAGTTCTGTAGTCGGGACCGCCTCTGAGTAGTAAGAGACCTAAGGGGCGGTACAGAAATGCGTAATGCGATCTGAAATAAATAAAATCAATAAATATTCATGCAAACTGACAAACCGCAGTACGTTTTCCATAAGAGAAGTTAACTATTTATGGGATTCTGAAAGTAAGATGGATAGAAGTCGACGCAGGTAAGAATAAAGTCATATGCTGACTAAGGTAAAGTTGTAACACATAGGCCGTATAAATACATTTGAGAATTTGTAGAACGCCTTTTAAAGAGAACTATTCGAATAGAATTGCTCCCGACTCTAGCACGGTGAAAGAGAAGTTTTATATTTTTCTATAACATCCGATGTAGGCCTATTATATGAATTATATGAATTATATATATATGAAATACATTTTCTCGTCAATAACGGAACGGGTGTATTTTGAATTAGTGTGATCCAGGTCTCAGATTATTGCACACAGTTCATTAGAGGCGGGCAACAGTTCCTTTAGAAGGCGATCTAAATTTTGTGATTATTGACCGAAAGAGAGCGCTAACGGCGACGGTTCCATCAATGGGCAGAAAAAGGTCGGGCTCTGTCACGAATCCTCCCCTCCCCCAGCTGTCGCTCTGTAGCCCGGCCCACGGTGTCAACTGGATGTCATTATGACCCAGCGATGCGGAAAAGCTCGATGTGAAGAATTGGTGTGACGTGTTAGAGGGAGGGAATTATAATCGGACCACTTTCCCTCAATACCCACCTTATAGCAAAATGGCAAACCTGTATACGACGTTTTCAGCTAGAAATAAATCATAACTTTGCACACATGTTTAAAAAACGATATAATATGATTATAGGCTCTATTCATCAAGAACATTTAATATAGCGCCTCTTCAAGAATGCTACTCAGAGGTGCTCCCAACCCCAGCGCGGGTAAATAACAGACCGTAATATAACGGTCTTAAGGTAAGAAAGGGAAGTTTGAGAGGGAGTTCTAGGAAGCAAGCGAAGGGAAGAAGGTAAGCTGTTCCAGGTCAAGGGGCCAACCACTGAGAAAGCACAATTCTGCCTGGTGGACGTGTGCGCAAATGGAACAAAAAGTAGACCTTGTTCAGCCGAGCAAAGGGAGAGAAAGCATCTAGTGCTATGTAGCCTATGCGCCTACACGGCTGTCCCGGATTACGGATACAGGCTAAGCTTTAAGCTTATATAGAGCCTATAATATCCCTATGTTATATATGGGCTATATAATAGAATAGCCTATATAATATGGGAAAGATAGATTCGTGTGTGGAGAATAAGTAATTGGTGGACGATGACTGGCTGAAGAGATTCTCGGATTCATTCTCTGGTCTTTATGGCTGACCGTGTAGTGTTAAGGGACTGACTTGGAATTTCCGATTTCTACGAAGTACATGTCTAATGAACCCCTATTGTTCCATCGTAGATAGACGCACAGGCAGACGTAGACAGACGCACAGGCAGATGTAGACAGACACACGGAGACGGGCACAAGTATACCGACTCGATGACATCAGCGCAGTAGGCTACTCGACGACAAGACACAGATAAGCACACTGTTGTCTATGCACATACACACACCTACGCAGTAACGCAGACACATGCACACACACATGCCCAAAGACACGTCCGCTTTCTTAAGTTGGATGCTGCAGATGTTGGTCATTAGAAGCTCTCTCATGAGCTCCATTTGAATGCGTTTACTTTCCCCGGAATCGTCTATACTTTCCCGGAATCATTCTCTGCTCATCCAGACATTCCTGTATGCCAACGACTTTGGCCACTCAATTCACCTCTTCGCTGAGGCCAACCACGCTTAGCTGGACAACCTTGTAACGACACTAGGGTTGCCACCCGGTCCGAATTTGTCGGGACTGTCCCCAATTTGAGGCAAATGTCCCGCGTCCCGACTTGATATAGTCGGAACAGCCAAATGTCCCGACTTTCACATTTGTGGCTGAACTAGCAAGTAGGGTCTATGTCATAACAAAATACTGCTTAAACATATATATTTTTATGCCAAAGTGCTTGTATGTTGCATAACCAGATCTTTTTCATTCAACACCGTTTATTAATAAAGCGGGTGACCCGATGAAGTACAATATAAATATTGCCTAAGGGCGAAATATGGCGATGGGCGAGCTATGCAACCTTAAGTAGGCCTACAGAAAGAAAGTATATTTGCCATGCAAATTTTCCTCAGATTTCTGTTCTTTTGCGAAAATTTCAATGCATGTGCGTAGTTATAGGGCCCACAGCTTTCATTTTCTGACATAACCGCTTCACAGCTGGAAGGAATAGGCCTACTTTAAAATGCAGTTTCTATCCAAAATTGTGTCAATCGTATAGAAATTTAACCTGCTTGAAAACTTGCCCTGATAAACAGAATCTGACAATTATAATTATGTGTATTAGAAAAATGCTGTATTACTCACTCGTGCATCCATATTTTAGTTACTGCAATTTAATATGAACTTCACATACAAAAGTAATCTTGATAATCTGCTGATCCTTAATAAACGAGCTATCCGGTTCATTTCTAACTCTCCTTACGGTCCCCACATTGCTCCTCTATTCACCGAGCATAATATACAAAATATTGACCAGATTAGGAAGGCTCAAATGGGGGAAGTTCATGTACCGTCACGAACATAAAATGTTGCCAGCTATGTTTGATCAAATTTTCTGTCCCTCATCCGAAATTCACAACTACGGAACACGGGGTTCTAAAATGCTTTTTGCTCAATGCTTTTCACTTTGGGTGGCCCTATTTAGCGGGATCACCGATCCCTTCTGGGCTATCCTGTTGTGACCACAACTGTTTATTTCTGCCATTGGCAGCAGCTGTATTGCTTCATGTTATTATGTTTTGTTGTTGCTGGTTGCAATAAAGAATAAAGAATATTTATAAAAGAATAATGAACCATGATGCAGCCTATAAAATTTATATAGCTGAACTACAGGCCTGTATTTCCTCGTAATTAGCAATTATTGTACGTGATAGTCCTACTCAAAATTAACAGGCTGGTAGGCCTATAGTCGTCGTTTAAAAATTTCTTTAGGCCTAATCAGAAAATTCCTTTACCAAGAAATCGTATGAATTCGGCAACCGCCTCTGGTCCCACATAGGGCCTAATTATACAATAGCCTATAGGCGACTCATGTTTTACGATTTGGGTGACAGGCTGACAGCGCTTCGAAAGTGCGTCCCGACTTCCCATTTTGAAACTTACTTGGAAGGTTTCAACCCTAAACGACACCATTCAAATTGCCGTCATTATTAGGCCTATTATTATTATTATTAATCATTGGTTTTACACACACTGATTATTATCTAATTTAGGGCATATAATATATGTGTGCGCGTCGCGGATCGTGTTTTCTCCGAAAATAACCTAACGTCGCTCACCTACACAATGTACAAGCGTTACAGTGCCAAGAGTCGATAAAAAATTATACCGACTAATTAGTCCTAAGTAATTACAATGAACTACATATCGATTGACTTAGCGACTTAGTACACTGTATAGTAGTTATTACAGACTTTGAAACCAACGTATTTTCAAGCGACATTTCCTGCGGATACAGAAAGACATAGTTTTCGACATTACTGTATGAATAAAACCTTCACCACGTTAAACCTACAGGCGTCACCCGAGCATGTATTCGGAAAGTATCCACATAACTAAAGAACTGGCGGCACCGGTCGTTGAGCGACTCAGATCAAATGACAGACTAATCGTTGCACTCAGAGAACGCCCCCAGGCGGAAGTACTGGACGTACGTGCGTCCACTTATAATTCCACTTTTGCTAGCATCACAGGAACATTGATATTTTCCTTAAACGGTCAAACGACATGGTAAAATATTAATGGTTTTTGCAACTTGAAACAGATTTTTTACACGCTGCATTGCATGGCATAGGAGAAGGCCTTAATCAGTGCATTTTAAAAGAAATTTTCACTGGTGGGTATATTTTGAAATAGGGCATTTCTCATGCATATTTCTAATTCAAAAGTAGGTCTATTATAATTATACTTAGTAAAGAAACATAGAAAACACATTATTAGGCCTATTTATAGGACGTATATGGTTGCTTCACCTTTTAAGTTGGCAAATTATCAAAATAAAACAAATAAAAACATTTTTGGCAATTGTAATTTAGAAGAGATTTATTTATGAAACTTTTTACTTTTAGATTGAAAATAGCAACCCCAAAATCTTCTTCAAAAATGTGGGGGGACAATTGCATGGTGCGTCCCTCTCACTCTCAAAAATGGGGGGACTTGTCCCCTCGACCCCCCCCCCCACGGGATCGCCCCCTATGAAAGGGTGGGTAAAAAGGACAAATTCACTGGTGGGGGAAAAGAGAAAACACTGGTGGGAAAACTGAGAGGGCTGGTGGGGATACCAGTCAACATGTTAAAAAATCCTCTGGCCTTAATTAATGACAATCGAATAATTCGCATGATGCAAATTCTTGACGAAGCGCCCAACTTTGCCGACAAAACAATAACAAAACTTTGCCGATAAAAAGCTCTAAATTCAGAGTTGCTGTACATAGATAGACCTATATTTATTCGTTTATTTAAAAACAAGCTGTCAAACCGCAGCAGTTTATGTTAGATAGCAAAACAGAGCAAGTGCACAACTAGGCTACAATCAAACTTACCCAACTAACTCATAAGAGCGCCGGTAAATAAGCTGGTCTCCCTCACTCCATGACGTGTGGCTTTTGTGGGCGCTGAGAAATTTTCTAAAATTCACATTTACATGCAGTGCATGTTTGAGTTTGGTGTTGGAGAGCAGAAATGCCTCAGTCCGCATAATTTATTTGGTCTGACTGACAATTTATGGGCAGTTTATTAACCCCTTACAAGTTACAACTGGATTGTTCAGCATTACAAGTAGTACAATCAATAATAATAATCCTATCACCTGCAATTCCTAAGCAGGCTATACTGTCTGGCCTAAGTTTGAAGGTTTTCGAATAGGCTTAATTTTTTATGTCAATTGGTTTTCCATCATGAACTCCGGATAGGGCATATAGAGAGAAAAATCACCATGCAGCACGAACTATATTTTGTCTTATTGTTTCAGTCTGTCTCTGCCATCGCGGTTAATGGTCTCTTTCTTAACTCTATATGAGGCCTAACGAATTTAAGTTTGAATCTGTCTAATCCTAAATCTAGAGATAATGAAAAATTACCGCCACAAAATTTCTGGGCGCCGTAAGGCTCAAACAATAATTATTTGCTTAATTACGATCTCACGAGTTCATGGTTTTATAAACTTTTGTTTATTTGAGTGCGTGGCTATAGGGGGCGGATGGTGATGAGAGGGTTGTTGAACCGTTGTTCGTTCAATTTTTAAACCTGTGGGCGCCTCTTGATCGTACTGCTATAACACGAAACTCGAAAATTCCTCACATTTATTATGTAGGGCTCTACGACGAATCGGTCTTATATTACGCTGACGAGTAATAATTATAAGACCTATTCGCCGTAGCCGCCGCCTCCGCTAGTGTTATGATCTCGATTATAGCAACAAATCGATTAAGAGAGATTTCATGATGACCCCATCAGTCAGATGGAATAACGGCTCTAAACAGCACCATAGTCTTCAGCCGCTGGAGAAAGGCAGAACGGCGGAGAGGGTATGAAGTAGGCCTACAAAAGTCCGCGGCTGTATTGCTGGCTAGCGACAACGAGACCACGACGGGATGGTGTAGTGGTATAGGTTATGTTTTGCGGTGCCTTGTAGTCGTATACGGCCTCAGGTTCGATTCTACCTCAAGTCACTGCGTTTACGAAATCTTTAGAGGATCGAATGGGTTTGTGTGGAAATTCTTGAAGAGGCGAGACTTCAGTTAGGATGAATGAAGGGTCCGGAGATTAGAAGAGGCGCTTTGTGAATTGATGACTACAATTACAATTACACGTCACATCGGCCTCTGAAGAACAACCTTTCTGATACGTCGCAGCGCTCGTAAATAAGCTGATGCCTATATTAACAGTCTTCATTGCTTTTAGCTTATGAGTAGCGCTTTGGAAATGCGATGATTTATCGGTTGCTGCAACCAATTTATGATAGGCCGTATACCTGTACAATTATATCCAATAACAGCACAGACGAATTTCTATATGCAGAGACCGTCTCATATAACGGAATATAATATTATTCTGATGATGAAGTGATTCAAACCGACGTCATCGTCCCCTGCGTATTAGGTCCTATTATATATGCTCCCTGACAATCAGATCTTTCAATATACAAACTACGTTCATATATATATATATTATATGTATATAATAGGCCTACATAGAATAGGAATATTATAAGACCCGACCGTCGCAAAGAACGCCTCGCATGCAGGTGCACCGTTGGTGTAATCGCTTGAAAAGATATTATTCTGCAGTTGTAAGGATTCTGATCCTTCGGATATAGAGCCAACTAAGCCAAGTGCTCGAGTCTTGTCCTGCTTAATATTCTATAGTACAATCTTAAATCTATAGTACAATTAATATTCTATAGTACAATCATAAATCCATAATACAATTAATATTCTATAGTACAATCTTAAATATATATAGTACAATCTTTGGGTGAAATGGCCATCAAATAATTTTGGGTGAACTTATAACGAATACCATATTCATCAAAGTAGGCCTATGTATGGACTATAGATGTAATCAAGTGTACAAATGGTATATGTATATTTTTAAACATAATTATCTAAATAATATCCATATTATATTGTATTGTATTCAAATAGGCTATTGGGCCCCCAACCTCCTTATAACGGCTCTGTCTCCCGTAGTGACCTCCAAGGGACTCCAACCTTGACAACCTGTCGTCGGAAGAGAAGAGAGTTGTCTGTGGCTGTTTTTCGGATTCGATTTCATATACTGTAGGCCTAACTATTATTTGCGTGTAGCTCCGGTCATTAATAGGGTTTTCCCGACGCGGGCGGCTTTTGTGGGGCGCCGAGAAATTTTGGAGATTTGCAATTAAAGCAGCAGTCAAAATGTCGATCCTGTAGTATATATGGATGACATGTTCCCATTGGAACACGCCATTTTGGAATATTGACCCGGGGTGTATTTAGGGGGTTGCGGGTTGAACACCTTTTCCAAATAATTTTTTAAACTCTTTCTTTAATTAAAGGAGAAATTACATGTTTGGATTAAAATTGTGAAGTTTTAGAATACATTGAATGAAGAAACCTCTGCGAATTTTTCATGGCTACGTTTCTGCATAAGCGTAATACAGATTATAATAATTATGACATATACATGTCCTGTTCAAATGAGACGCAATAATGTAATTGTCGCATATAACCTAAGTATGTTGCTCAGCAACAGTATTTTAGTTGTTCAACATGAACTGGGAGGATCAAGAACTGAACTGTCGGAGGCTTGTGTAAACGCAAAAATCTGATGACCTTCGCTTAGTCATTACTCGTATTTATCTTAATGAAAATCTTCTATGGGCTCCTAAATTACTTAGGCCTACTTCATCACCGTTTTCCACCTTTTTATTCTTTTTTTAGTGGGCCAAAGGGTTGGGGGCGTCAAAAGCTGACCCCTAAACCCATTTCAAGTCACTTGAGTTAACTGAGGAGGCAGACAAGTGACTGGGGATCAACCCAACCCCCAACCCCGACAACTAAAACGCTGTTCAGCATAGAACCGCCTATTTTAATGAGATCGTTGCTGTTCATCGATGGACTCTCTACGCAAGATGACTTGCTCTGGTGCTTCTGGTCTTCAAGATCTGAAGTCCGTGTCTGCGTCACATGTAATTACTCTTTCCAGTGATTATAATTATTCGTTCCGGCGGTTACCCGAGTAATTACGGCTCCAAGGCATAACGAGTACGAATCTTTGTCGCCCATCCATCGGATTTCGCGCCGGATTATTATACACCTTGTGGCAGTATACGTCGATAATTGAAGATCTTAAGCAGCATCGGGTTTGATAAGAAAAAAGACCATATGCCAAGGCCGTAGGTGAAGTTTGGGTGTTTAAACACCCCCTCCAAATTAAGTAATACAAAACTTAAATAATGCAGAAATTCGCGAACATAGTTTTAATACACCCAACATGTTCAGATCTTTTCCAGGACTACAAGTGTTAGACAGTTAGAGGATTGACAATAGACTTTAGGGCCTGACATGCAGAGGCTTCTATCCCTACACCCAGCGGGCGCAAGTGGAAAACAGGGGGGAACATTTCATAATGTATAATTTTCAGAAATAGGAGGAAGACTGGTCAGAGGGGATGGAAGAATATTTTTGAGGGGGGAAAATAGAAAGTCATGCGTTTTTGAGCCCGGCTGCTTGGGGGTGGGGGGGGGGTGGATAGAAGCCCATGCTGACATGAAGCTATTCTACAATCTTCTGCAGTTAGCCTGGCATTCTTCTCTGCATAAAATGGCATTGTCAATTAGTTTGAATGTTAACTGTTGCACACGTGTTTTCTTGCAATAACTATAAAAAATTCGAACCTCTGTCTGGAGCAACAACCTTCCAGCGTTCGAATCCTACTCCACCCAATGCAATATATACGTTTAACTCAGACGACGAAATAGAGGAACGCAGTTGTCAGCTGAAATACGACGCCACCCAAGAAGCGTGTCGTAGTACTTGTTCTGGTACTTGGTCAGAGTTTCGGCGTTCCCTAATCCCATATTAACCCTTCTTCCTGCAACACCCTATACTGACCGACCGCCTCTTCCAGGCGGATTTCAACGGAAGAAGTCGTTTCAATGATCCTCGCGATACGATTTAAATTCTTCCCGCCGTCCGATGCACCATTTATTATTTATAAAGCGCAAGAATAATTTAGCGTTCGGTTGTCGTGGCGACTAATTGGTTCCGCTTACTTCCGGTCATGCGCAAAGGTTCCGTCAAGCGTGTGACGTGTATAGGCCATTTTTATAGCTTCTTTATTCCAATGGACGTGTTGTTATGCCCTGTCTGATCACGTGACCTTGAGTGCTATGTTATGTAAGCTTAATGCCGCGCTATGTTTTAACGCTGTGCGATTCAAACCTTCGAGACTTATTATTGCGCATTAGCTACATGCGTGACTGTCACGAGACAATACTGACAGTAACAGAGATGACGCTGACAGCAGCAATTATGGGGTGATGATCGATAATGACACTGACAATGACACTGCATGAAGACGATAGACTATAGCCTAGTGATAACTGATAAGTGAGCAATTATAATCAGGATGACGGCGAGCACGAGTGAGTAATGCATAAATTAATTAATAAAAAAATGTAAAAATAAAGAAATGAATGAATGACTAAATGACTAAATAAATAAATTAATTAATTAATTAATTTTGCTTATTTTTTATTTATTTATTTATTTATTCACACATTTCTATACCGCCCCTTCAAGTCTTCTACTCCTCAGAGGCGGTCCCGACTACAGCGCGGAGGTGTGTCGGAGTTTACACGCCGAAACGCAATGAGCAATTGTGAGTGAGGAACTTGCTCAAGGTCCTTACGCGGCGGGTGGGATTCGAACCTGTTACCCTTTGGTTGCAAGGCGGCGACCTTCACCACTACACTACCGCATCCCACACGGTTACACTATATTCAGTGGAAACAACAGCATGTTTCTATAACCGTGACATGACTAGCACAAGCAGCAGATAGCAAGCCTAATAGTATCAGTTTCTTTAAACATCATTGCACTGGCAGCGCTCAGTAACACATTTAACAACAATTGACACCATGAGTAGCAACATCTGCACTACAGATGCTGACACTGTGACACAGGCAGCAATAACAGCAGGAAAGCAATAACATATGAACATTGGCAGCAATGAGATGCCAGCAGTGGCAACGCTAATGCAGACGAAAGAGTATCCAAGACTGCTTCTCTCAAACAACGCCCCCCCCCACCGACCCATCGCAGTCAAGAAGTAGTTTGCAGCTGATGGCAGGAAATAAACAGAGTCTCATCTAACAACCGTGAATTAAATATGCGGCCTCTCTCTGCAAAACGTGTTCCCCAACGCCTAAACGAATAAAATGAAGCTACACCCTTGCTGCCGAGATGGTCGACATTTCGAAAGTCCCAAACCGGTTCTAACAGGAACTGAACAACATCAAAATAAAAGCCGAAGGAAGAGGACGACTTAAGACAACTCACTGGAGAAGGAAGACGACATTACGTGGAAAGGAATAAAGAACTCGGCACTCAAGATATCAACGGTTTACGTAGAATCCCATGAAAGCATGGTAATTCTACAATATAATACCGCATCTTTCGATGATGCGGTGTATGCGGTGTATGCGGTGTATGCGCTGTATGCGGTGATGTCCACACTAACGCTCTGTAATTTAAGTTGAAAAATTTCTCATACA
>JAQFXW010002257.1:0-13350 GCA_034693945.1 Dendrobaena attemsi
AACGCAAAGCAAGTGGAAGCCCATTCCAAAGTGCAGGGCCAGCAATGGAAAAAGAGCGACACTGCGCAGTAGAAGTTTATATTTCTATTGCATGATTCTTAATTTTATCAGGCCTTTAGTTGCTAGTCCTTACGACCTGCATGGTGTCTCAGACTTTGGGAGTCGCAAATGCGCTTCAAAGAAGATTGCTGTCGTAAGTCCTAGTCGAAATTGATTGCCGGGAATTGGTTCGTAGAATATTCCATGCAGATTGGCGTGCAATGGCAGGCACCATAATGGCATCTGTGTGGTGAAGCCTAAAGCTTTTAGTTGAATGATTTATTAGTGAAGTGGTTAACTTATCAATCACTATTGGTTGATTGATTGACTGATTAATCGATTGATTGGTTATTTCCATCCATTGGGTTTATTTGTTTAGCGTATTGATTGTAGTGCGTTGTCTGATATAATGATTGACTGACGATTTTTGCTGAATGGTGGACAGTCTTGATTGACGGACTGGTATTTATGATTGTTGATTAGCTGGTGATTGATGGAGTGATGATATTGACAGGTCGATGATTGATGGATAGGTGGGTGATTGTGCCAGAGAGAGAGAGTGAGTGAGTGGCTGATGGTGTTGTGGATGGGACTGCAGCCAGTCGTCTCCTCTTAAGATTCAATAATATTGACTAATTCCTTCTTATGTGATGCAACGGACCTCGCTCTCATGTCACCTTATTGACCGAACTCACAGGAGGATGAGGAGGATGAGGAGGCGTGGGCTGCTGCGTCTCTATTTGCCTACGTCCATTCCTCCTCCTCTGTCTAAGACATGTGTAAGAAGCTGCCTTATGGACAGTCGCCCGCTGACAACGACGACGCCACCACCGTCTATCTACTCATAAAACTGCTTTTCAGCACAGCCGATGACCAGGAATTCTGTCAAGTTTTTATCATCATCGTCAGCTGCAGCATCAGCAGCAGCGTCCTCCTCCCTGTCGACAGCATCAGCAGCAGCCGGACCCACGAGCATCCCTAACAGCATCCACGACTACGACGGTCGTCGTCGGTGGCGCCAGGCCCTCTTCTGCTTTTGAGCGACGCGTATTCTGTCCGGAAATGAGAAAGCCGACAAGGCTGTCATACATCCCGAGGAACAATTATTTTTGTCATCCACAGATCCCGTGCCACACAGCGACCGCAGGAAATGTCCCTTATTTCCTACTCAACTACACGACGACGCCGCCGACCGATGATGCCGATGCCACCAGCGCCGCCGCCGACCAGGTATACGCGTCGTCCGTGAACGGATGGACGGGGCACTGAGTGCGATGAGGATGACGACGAAGTATAAGAGCAGATGTATTTGCGACTGCTGCTGCTGCTTGGATGATTGAACCAGCGGTAGCAGCAGCAGCAGCAACGTATGTATTGAAGCGCTTGTTGTGAGAAGGTGAAGCGCCTCATTGTGTCACTTGTGACGTCATTCAATTCAATTCATCGGTCGCACACATATAATTATGGGTTTACTCTCCCTGCAAAGATGGTCATAACTTTGTACTATTTGCTAAATTGTAGCAATCCAAGTTGCTTCTTCCTGCTCGATGCTTGTCGTTTATCTGTCGGTCACCAGAAAACAGGATTTCGGTTTCCGTCTCCTTGGCGTTAATAAATTTCTGTTGGGTTACCCTAAAGTTGCTGATTTTTGTCGTGTTTTCCGTTTATGTGTGCTCGATGCTTTTGCGGTTGGACTGCTGGGCGCTCAGAGACTCAGACCAGAATTCGGGGGGGGGGGAGGTCAAATATTCCCACCAGACAAGCAAAGATAAAGGGGAAAGGTAAAGGTAACTCGATTTTTCTATAGCGGCTGTATATGGCCTCGACCCCATGAAGGTGTTTCAAGTCTTTTGTTCCATTTGTGAATTGTGACCCCAGCTAACATGAGTACTTTGCAGTACAATCAAGTTACATTTGATATCGTCCTCCTTCTAAGAGTCAGAAGTTCAGAGCAATTGTGAGTTTAGTACCAGTTTTTATCTGCACACACTACATTGCACAGTAGACAAGATTTGAAACCGTACCCTTTGTGTTACAGGCTGAGCGTTCCAACCAATTGGGCATTGGCATGGCGCACTCACTATTCACTCTCCAGTATGCTGTTGGTGGAAAGGCTAAGGTGGTAAAGGCGATAGACGGCCCACCCACAATCACATCATATGCCTAGACTAAGGAATTAAATAGCTTGATGGCTATAACTCTGTCAGAATTAATTGGTGTAACTCTATCACAAAAATAAAATTAGTGTTCCTAACAGCAGTGGAATGAAAATAACTTCCTCTTGCATATAATGAGCTCTTGTTGTTGTCAGAAGATAATTAGCATTGCCCTCCTCTTTTATCCAGGCTTGAGACTGGCACTCCAGATTATGAACAGTGGCGGATTTCATATCATGAACTGTATCTATTTGTACCTTACCTATAGCAGAAATATGGGATATCATCATAATGATGAAACTTCACGGATAGCATAGCCAATAAAGGCTTTAGTTTTTCTCTTCTTTAAATTTAATTGATTCACTCAAAGTGCTTTCTGAAACACCCACCAATGCACGTGTTTTTTTAAACTTAGTTAACTAGTTAAGTTGCTATGCTTAATCATTCAGTCACTGCTTTCACTTTATAATTATATTCATTTCTGTTACAGGTAGAACATTGTGGGACCTAGGTCCCTTAAGGTCTTTTGTTCCCACTAATTTGATTTTCCTCCTTGTCAATCTGTTTCTTTGTTTGTTTTGTTTCTCTCGTCTGTCTGAAACGTATTGAATTGAATTGAAACAACGCAAGACATGCATATTCAAAACAGTTCCTGATAGATTCAGAAATGAGAGTAATTACATAGCGCTGCCATTTTGTCATTGATCTACTTTGTGTCCTTGGCTTTTGAAATGAAGAAGGCTTTGTATTGTTCAACCTCCTCACAGTCCTCCGGTATTGCTCTGCCAAAATATTAGGAGACAGCGGAGTCAAGGGGAGGAGATTACTTTGAGTTTTCAACGCCTATAAATTACTAGTACTTCAGTACAATGGATTTTTGTTGCAACTTATCCACTGACAAAACCTTCAGCAAAGACTATCCATTCCTGAACAAGGCTTCCTTAATTTTTAAATCCCAATGAACCATAATCATGTACTTTGAAGATTTATTGTACTAATTAAAAGGATAATCGCAACAGTCATGAGACATAATTAATAAATAAATTGTATTTATGAATTATAATGTAGCCAACAGTAATGATAATTATTATGGTAGTAGAAATTATAAATTGTCTTTTGTGTGGAGAAGACATGATAAATGTAGCAATGCCCCGAGGATGAGCGTGTGAGTTTTGATGATTGTGGATTCGCATACAGTCGTGATATTTAAGAGGAGGAGCTCAGAGGAGCCAGCGTTGGGGAACGAAAGAACATGAGCGCTTGCATCCAACCATAGCATCAGTCATGCTTCTCTGACTGTTTGCGGTGCTCGCACATCCTGGCGCTGCTGTTCTGCGTACGTGCTGTGGATCTTCCATTTTCATTGTGGCTTTACGACTGCGTAACATGGCTCTCTGCCTTACGTTATGCTTTATAAATGACTGGCGCTGTAAATCCGTCCGGTAGCCATCCCTGCGTCGTAACGCAAGTAATTTATATTCCGGATGCACATCGCTGGTCCTTGTTCGCTCTCGGCTTTTCCAGCAGGCCTCATTGCCTTGCCTAATTCGTGTCCATTCAGCTAAATTCCACCTTAATCTGCTTTTCCTCATCAAAATCTTATGCTTATCCACATTCCTTGCTGTGCCGTGTTGCCGATTGCACGTCTGGGAATTCCCGTTTCGTCTTTGATGATGTCTGCTTGGTGGCGATATTGCCATCATTCACCGTTGAAATCGCACTCTTCCATCATTCCTCGCTCTGCCTCTAGTCGCACTCTCCCTTCGGTTGTTGGCCGGTCGAAAGTGCGGCTGATTTCGGAGCAAAACATGGTCATTGCTCTGCTGATATTTTTGTCTGTTTTTGAGATTTCTTATTCTGGCTGTGTTTATGTACTTGTGTATATATGCAGGGATGTCTGTATGTGTATGTATAAAACTATGTTATATCAAATTTATATTCATTCATTCATTCATTTCGAACATTTATATATAGCGCCCCTTCAAGAAGACTACTCATATGTAGATGTATGATTGTTATATATATATATATAAATGTATGTATGATTGTATTGGTGTGTGTATTTATTATTATTATTTCTACTCAGAAGTGCTCTCTGCGCTCGCCTATTACGTATTGTTAAATGGCATTAAGTAAAATTAAAACGTCCGTTTGCAAAACATTTTTCATGTGTGTGCATAATTAATGTGTTTAGAACATTTAGTCAGATCCCTTTAAGTACCCTCCTCTCTTTGGACAAACTTTTGATAATAATAATGATGTAAAAATTGTAACAAAAGCTGTCTGTGTAGCGTCATGTTTTGCGTCTGTAAATCCAAGAATTTCTTGAACAAAGAAGCATTTTGTCCTTTATTCACCAGTGACTTCATGATGTCAAAGCAATGTTTTTGGTGATTTATCAGTCACAATGAAGTAGTTTGTCTTTGTCTTTGACCCTCTTATATTTGTCTTGTACATAAGTATTTGCTTGTACTGGAGAAATGTAGCTTAATTCAAAGAAGTTTGAGAAAAATGTTAAGGAGGGAGGCAATCAATGGTAGTATAGTAATGGTATTTCTATAGTCAGTGTTGGGTAAAATCACACAAGAAATGAGTTAACTCAAAACTTAACTCATGCACCTCAAAATGATTTAAACTCAACTCATCCTCTGTGAAATGAGTTAACTCAAACTCATTTGTAAAACGAAAATATTCTGTTTGACTGCCAGTGACTAAACACCATTAATTATAAGAGGTCGTTGATTACACCGAACACAATGGTATGGAAAGCCGACAACATCAAAAACTTCGACTCCTGCGACTGTAGTCGTGAACCACGTCGCCAAATCAGCTTGTTTCAACATATTATGTGCCGAATAGTGAGTTGAGTTTAAAAATGAGTTTTAAACTCAAACTCACAGAAATTATGAGTTAACTCAAACTCACACTCTCTGAAGTGAGTTAACTCAAACTCATAACTCACAGCAAGTGAGTTAACTCATGAGTTTATACTCATATCTGTTAACTCATCCCAACACTATCTATAGTATTCCCCAGTTAGCTGGCAGACAAATAAAAACCGAATAAAAGACTGTGTTGTGATTGTTCGGGTGTTTTGGTTGGCAATGGCAGTGAAGAGTTTGTTTGATTTACTGCATTGATTGCCTCATTTTTAATATTTATCTCAAGCTTCTTTGAATTGAGTTACATCTCTCGTACATCTCCAGTACAACAAAACAAGCTTAGAGAACCATGCGTTACTACTCGTGCTTTTTATATTATACTTTGAAAGTGCTCGGTGAATTTTTGCATTTATCGTGTTACGGGCACTTTTATTTCTTCCTTATAGCAGTCGTTCCATCATTAGTGAATAGATGATCTAGTCTCTTCATCCGTGCATCATATCGTGCCTTTCAATACTTCGGGAAAATTCCTGTTTATGCTAGCCCACAATTTTCGTGTTGCAATGATCTTTAGTCTAGTATGTTGCAGCAATGGATTGCAATGGATTGTTAACAATTACTGTCCTTAAGCAACTGCAACTGACTTAAACTACTTGAATTGACTGAACATAGCAACTGACTGTCAGTAGGTTACTGCAATAGACTGTTAATGTTCAACTGACTGTCAGTAGGTTACTGTACTCGACTTGGCAATTGATTGTTCATACATAGGCTACTGCAATTGAGCTAATGGCTGACCCCTCCCCAGCGAGGGATTAATCCAAGCCTGAAGGAGAGAGAGACATAGGATACTGCAATTGACTGAGCAACTGACAGTCCGTAGGTACTGTACTCGACTGTCGGTAATTGACTGTAGGTGGTAACTGCTATCGACCATAGATTTCTTAAAGTACATTAAGAAATCTATGTATTGACTGTTTGAAACTGATTATCAGTTGCTTACTGTATATATATACTCGACTGTCGGTAATGTATTGACTGTCAATAGGCTGTGGTAATCTTGTGCTAGTAATTGACTGTTTGCGGGCCATTGTAATTACAGACATCGTGTGTAAATTAATAATAAAAGGTGGAAACTTGTGGCATTCGTTACAGTGGCATGCGCTCGACCGAGCCGAGCAGCAGAAGTATTACGACATGGCAAGGAAAGAGAAAGAGCTTCACCTTCAGCTATATCCCGGTTGGAGCGCCCGCGACAACTATGCAACGCACACGAAAAAGAAGAAACGCAAGCGCGACTCAGTGGGTGACAGTAAGGTCGTCGCAAAAGACAGCGAGGAAACGGGAGGTAATGCATCAGGAACGACCTATTCAGTATTCAGGTTATATAATTATTTAAGAAACTCTTAGATACGATGCAACACGCATTGGTCGGAGTCTTATAACACAGATTCTCATGTAATAATCCTCGGCCAGATGTTCACAAACACATTGTGTCTCTGTGAACATTTAAGAACCAATGTCAATTGGGAAGTAGATATGAAATCTGGCAATGAGAGTGCTTAATGAGTTCCTAAGAACATGAATGAGTGCTTGCCTTTCGTTTCAGAATTGGATATGGATAGTTAAGTTTGGCAAGGCAGTTATATTGCCTTGTGTGTATCAAAGAGCTTGAGGATTAGAAATCGATTGTCAAATTGGGCAGTTTGATGTTGAATTGTTGATACATGCTGTAGTTTGGTTCCAAGTTGATAAATCTAAATCCTGCTAGTGAGTAGTAGTTGCTTGTTTCGAATGCATACTTACATTACTGTACCTGCTTGTTGAAGCTTAGATAGGCGTGATTACGGTTTGTGGCACTGGTCTAAAGGGGAATCTCTTTGGCTGGGTGACCTATCTCCCACTTTCTTCTCTTGATACAGTTTGGACCATGGAAAATCCACAGACATTTTTTTTACCTCCTTAGTCACAGTTCAGCCCAAGGAAAGAGCTTAGGAATTTGTTTGGTTGGTTTTGTCTACTGCATTTGACAAAGGGTATCCATTATCCAAAGGAAAACCCCAAGGAATGCTATGGTTGGGTAGCCTTTCTCCAGCCTTCTCGTCAGACGAAAACCTGTGACAATTGTTTTGCTTGAGCTGCTTTTCCATCTCTTAAGACTTTTGACAGAAGTTGAGGTATGTTATCTAGCACAACAGTGGATTTGTATGGGAGCTGTTGAAGCTAGCCACGCTGAGAAAAGTGCTCTCTCTATCAAGAAGACGTGGTTCTCAGGTATCTGAAGAGTGTTCGCTGAGGATGTGTACGTAGAATGGTCTTTGAAGTGAGTGCAGTGGGAGTTATCTCACAAGAATCTGCCCCGTCTAGTGCCATATACCGTAAATGCTAATCTGCCAAGCAGTGATATCTCTGGATTGTCCTCGAATGCTCTTAAGGCTGATTTCTCTTCTTCTGCAGAATGTCCTAACAACAGGAAGTGTCGAGTAAGGTTCGGCTCCGATCAGCTGAGCCAATGGTGTAAGCCTTGCAGGTTCGTTCTCACTCAGCTTTTCAGGATTCTTCGTTTACTGTCCTCCTAAATTTTTTGGATTTGCTTATTTTCTGACTCGTATGTCGCAGTAGAAAACCTGTGAAGTCCACGAAGAGATCAGGAACAAAGGAAGTCGGTCAGCTATCTCTGAGGGCTCTCACATTTTGAGCTAATTGGATATGAGAAGGCAGAGAGAGAGAGAGAGAGAGAGAAAAGAGGCAGACAGACAGAGACAGAGAGAAGGAGACAGACAGACAATGTAGAAAGAAAGACTTTCAGACAGAGACAGACTGATATGGCAGGAGATTGATGTAAAGGGTTTTATTTAACAGACAGTGATGCAGTAAAGGTAAATTTACACATCTAACAGCAGGAGAAAGAGAATTGTTCTGTTTGTGTTGTACTATGATTTATTGATAAAATACTGAATATAGACATAATACCACACAAGCCTCTGACTTATTTTATCCAGATTTTTAGTGTTTATTTTATCTGTTTAATTTGTTTAATGAGTTGGTTTGAATCCAAGAACTTCATGGAAAAATTACAATTTCAAATAATTTTGTGCATTTGTAGATCACATGGTCTTATTAAACTACTAGTTGTAGCCTTGCCTGTCCTAAGATGGAATCCAAACAGGGCCTAAAGTAAACTTGTTAAACTATTCTGCATTTTAATCATTTCAAGATCTTATTATGAATGATCATTTTTTAATTTATTTACAGTTGTGTTTATTTCATGGGGGGGGATATTGTAGCTATTTTAATTCTGCATGGTGCTGTCTTGTTTTTCCAGATCCGACTACAAATTCCTGACGGAGAGCAGCCAGATGAATCCTGCCACAAGCCTCGACGACTCGCTGTTGCGCTGCCTCCCCGCTCGGTTCAGCTGTCCCACTGAGTCAGAGCCCCTATGATTATTGCATGAGGAAACAAGGTAGCACAAATTTATGACACAAGGCTTCTGCTCAATATAATATGGTTTAGGAGGGCTGGGCATGAGTGGTGCCACTCATGGCATGAGTGGTGCCACTCATGACCAACCCTCCTAAACTATATTACAATTTTCGGTTTATACAATTTTCCGGCAAAATGCATCTGGTTCTTGGGTACAACAACTTTTATGCATCTCCTTAAAAGCCATGCTTGTTCACATGTTGGCAAGAGTGGCAAATGTTTTATGGCCAGTCTTACCCCAGTATTAATACAAAGACCTACCACATAACTTTTTATAGGTGCAATCAATTGTATGTTATGTGCTCGCAGTGTAAAATCAATGCAAATTTATTATCAATAGCTTTGATTTTAATCCAAAATAACTCCTATGCATTTATCTAAAATTGTTTTTTTTCTGCAAACAGAAATGCCTTTCAATTTGTCTTTGTTCAAATTCTATGCAAGCACAATGTTTTATGATTAGCTTTTGATTACTCTTTGCTTTGCAATCCACTTTGACACACTCTGCCCACCTGTTGAAAGACTTGGACAAACCTCTGCAGAAATAGGTCTATGTGTTGATAGTTGGTATAATGTTTGTTGAAACTGTCCTTGGCATTAGAAAATAGATGTTTAAGGAGGCATTATTACAAAATTTATCGTTGAGCTCTTATAGTTGTATCACTGTGCAGGAGAATATTTTATATTTCATTTATATTTATTTCAATCATAGAAATTTATATAGTACCCTTCAAGATCTCAATTCAGGGTTAAGGACTTTGTGCTAGTTATAGTGCTACTTGTGAGTATGAATGAACATGTAGCATCAGTTAGCAACGCAATGCACAGTAAGCTAGACGTTTAACAGTTTAATCCCTGACTCGGCAAGGTTGTTTGTTGCTTTCGTAGTACCATATTCTCATTAGTATAAAATTTTCACAATTAGGGATTGCCACAGAAGGATTTAAGAGAACAGTTTTGAATTGAGGATGTGAAGGACAGTTTTTTAAGAACACGTAGAACATCGTATAAATTGTTCTTCAGTGATGTTCATATATACAACAGGATTTGAAGTAGGAAGGTTATTGTTAACCCTAAAGATAAATAATACTTCAATGACCAAAATATGTACATATAGTAAATATGCCTTTTAATGATTAATGAAGTGTTATTTGCTGGTAGAACAGGGCGATGAGAAAGCTGGTCACATCACAAATTAGCACTGGGGATGCAAATTTACATCCAGTAAATATGTCGTGGATTGATGGACGATACAGAACTTTAGACTGGCTTGTCTTTAATTTGATGTTCACAGATTCAGAACATTCGATGTATCCTTAGTTGTCCTATAAATATGTCTCTAGCACCTCTCAACAGTGCAATCCAGTCAGAGACGATCATGGTTGTGATATGACTGCGTTTGGATTTGGTTCATCAGCAGTTACGCCTAAATCTGACGACTCTCTTCTGACTGTGATACACATAATATGGGATATATATGATTTGATAATATATATATATATACATAATATATATGGATATATGATTTGATAATATATATACATTATATATATTGCACCTCTATCTCACTTCACCCTATATATATTGCCTCACTTTTTTATTTAGACAACCAGATCCCCTTGCATCTTGTTCATTGTCTTACAGAGGAAGTGCATTCTTTCGGACCCAGATGACTAAGATGAGAAGAACTGAAAGACAAAGACTTAGGATGACATGAAATTACCGCTGAAGAGACAAGTGCGTAGTCCATTCCAGGTGACGGCGGTCATCGTGTCATCTTCATCTGCGGGAGATGCGTCCATCGCCCCCTGCCCCACTCTCCATCTATCTATCCATCCGAAGAAGAAGAGCTGAACTGAATGAGGGACTGTCACGTAGGAGGAGGTTGGGTCCGCAAAGAACTGCAGATTGAATACAGGCGCATGAACAATACCAAGTGCCGCTTTCTGCTACTTAACAGCTGAGAACACAGTTACGCGAGCTGCCTCGTTCTTTGGCAAACACTAGCGAACGTTGGGGACAGGCGTTGAGGCCTAAAAGAGGTTTATCAGAAAACTGTTGTTGACTTCCTACATGATATTGGTGGACGACGCGGGCAAAGCATTTGCTCCAAAGTACATATTGACAACTCGATGTCTGCTGCTGCTTTGACCGGCTGTATCGGAGGGATACGTGGAAATGCCAAAAGTACAGTCCTGTAAGAAGGCCTTCAATTGTAATTATAGCTTCTGCATAAATTCTGATTTTGTTGGCGGTCTTCGCGTCCATGACAGTTGTTTAGACGTTGCATTGTTTCGGATGTAAAGTTACGTTCAGTTGTGTCTGCATTGGACAAAAACCACAGAAGTGCTGTTGGTACAGAACTTGTACCGTTTGTTTTCATTAGGATCAATGTTGACAGAATCGTTATATATATATATATATTTCATCTCTCCAGCAACTGGCTGACGGATTTCACATTATTAGGATGAAATCAATTCCAGTTGATATTTAAAGAAATAATAATTAATGTAGATTCTGGTCTTCATCGTAGGCGGTTTCATCCACATAGAATAGAGAAATTTTCAACTGCAGTCGTCCTTTTACTCTGAGTGTTGAAATACTGAATATTTGTATATTATTATTATTATTATGAGAGTCATCATACAGATATTTATTACTGGATACCACAATGAGTTGCTAAGGCGTAGTTTTTGTTCACAGTCGGTCGATGCTATACATAGTTCAGCTGTTCTCAACCTTTTGAGAGACTCAAGTCACTCAACGACCACTTATAATTTGGTCTCTGGACCACCAATTAAAAAATTTGTAGTTGATATTTAGTTACTGGCAACTATGCTACCAAATAATTGTTTTTAATTTATAGTTGTGGTATAATAAATTTAGATTTATCTGTCATAAATTAGCGCATTACAAGTTTCATGCTGTAATTTCGCCATTGAAAGGAAGACAAATTTGTTTGAGAAATTGAGCAAATGCATCTGTTTCTATGTTTTAAATAATAATATAAATTTTAGGACCTGCTTGCGGACCACCAGACAGATGTCGATTGTGGTTAAGAAATGCTGCCATGCTACACATTGCTTTGAAAGTTGCTAATAATAATTCTGATGTTTTATTGTAAAGTCTAATCATGCTAAGATGAAGAGGTGGGAACTTTGTTACCAAGATTTTTAAGTTGTTATTCCTGTGGAACTCTTTACAATGCCATCATGTGTTCAGCATGAATTATAACTTAAGAGTGCAGTTTTTGACACCGATTCAAAATGTAGCTGTGGAATGCAAATTTGTTATGAAGCACCTTGTTGAGAATGGTATAATATATTCATTTATAATTATATCATGCTCTGATTCTCACAGTTACCAGAAAATAAGTGTTATTCTAAAATAAAACACTTTGCAAGACTGGTTCATTTGTTAGAGTCTTGCAGAGTTCAATCAATTTTAAGTCAAACAGACTTATTGTGACATTCTGGATTTTGACATAAAACTGAATTTTCATTACATCTGCATACAGTTAGAATACAGTGGTGTTTATCAAAATAGACTTTTACCCCTGCAGCATATGCGCCACATGAGGCTAATGTGGAAATGCTGTCATACGAGCATAGTATGTTATGCATATGACATCGTCAATTAGCTGTTATTAGTTTCAAGTGTAAAACTTTCGTCCTGTCATAAGTGATTATGGGCTGGGACTTCTTTACATATCAGATTTTAAGTTGAGGTAAATATAATTTAGTAGATGCTAAACAGAAATGAGGTAATCTGTGACCTTGTGAATTTGGATTTCTAAGAATTTGACTCTTGGTTACAGAAATGATTTGCTAGTAACTCCTATAGTGCCATTGTCTAATGCTCAAGGCAATGCTGCACACCAAAACCAGATCTGAAGATCACAGAACAACCCTGCTCGTGTAAAATTTAAAGAGCATTAGGCTGTCAAGTTGTAGAGTTGATCATTACCTAATTTTTCAAAGACCATTTAAAATTACTTGTGGCTAGCGGTAGTAGTTAATAGCAGGAATGAAATACAAAAGGTAATGATGCTGAAATGCAGGATGGCAGTGCAAAGACTTTGAAATAAGAACAATATGACCTTGTAAAGTAAAACGTAATATTTGGCCTAAATATAGATAATAATATGAAACTTCTCGTTCTTGTCAAATCCCGACTACGTTGTGATGAATGTCGTGAATATTTCATGAACTGTGTTTTAAAATATCTGAATATCAATTTTGTTTTGTTGAGTCCTATTCATGTTTCGCTGTGAAAGGAGCGTCGCGTAACGAAGATGAGATGTATAAATATTTCACGTTTTAGCAGTTTTTATGTTTAATTTTTGTTCTATGTTTCTTTGCCACTGAGTTGACAACTTTTTGGCTAGTGTCCAAATCTGTCCTTAATCATTATCATCATCATCATCATCATCGTGCCATCAGAATCATGTCTTTCCAACATCCATGTTGACGATGATTGTAACGCTTGTGGCCAAGCAACACCTTAAGGCAATAAACTATGTTCTTCAACAGTCCAACGATTTCGCTCCTCTTACATGTATATATGCCATAATATTGTCATATTGTGAGTTATTTATGTGGCACCTTCTTAAAACACTTGCAGTTTAGTGGGTGATTGAATTCTTGTCTTACTTTCTTGGTCACACAGTTCAACCCTAGGCATTTCTTAAACGGTGCTGATAGATTACACATGTGGGGCACGGTAGTGTAGTGGTGAAGGTCGCCGCCTTGCAACCGAAGGGTTGCGGGTTCGAATCCCACCCGCCG
>JAQFXW010002258.1:0-13350 GCA_034693945.1 Dendrobaena attemsi
ATTGTATTTGTATTTGTGTATTTCTATACCGCCTCTTACAGACCACTACTACTCAGAGGCGGTCCCGACTACAGCCCACAGGTATGTCAGAGTTTTACACGCCGAAGCGCTTGAGCAATTGTGATTGAAGGACTTGCTAAAGGTCCTTAAGTGGCGGGTGGGATTCGAACCCACAACCCTTCAGTTGCATGGCGGCGACCTTCACCACTACACTACCACGTCCCACGTCGGTGAGTTACTTAAAAGGCGCTCTACATTATATATTATAATGGTCTTGCTTGGCTGCTAACTACTGTAAATCGTCGAGTAAACTTACAGCAGATACTTACTGTCAACGCCTTGCGTCTAATGGTCTAAAAGGCATAACAAGAACCAGGAACTGAGAATGCGTGTTATGCAAGTGTTTCGTGATTATTTCGATGGGTCAGAGAGACAAGTTCGACAACGATCGGAACACTAATCCGCTGAATAATAGTCAACAGAAACAAAGTTGCAATACAGGCCTATAATAATTATACCGTTTATTTTTCGGTCTTCATACAAACGATGATTGCCGTTTATGTTAGCATTGTAGAATTCTCGCGTCTCAAAGTGTCTAACCATTAATTTTTTTGTCTATCTTGTGTTTTTGATTAATAAACTATGTTGGGATTTGATAGTTGCAAACATTAATTAATGGTTTGGAGAAGTTAACCCTATAGGCCTACACCATCTAAAGGACAGGGAATAGAAAACGTCGTTGTGTTGTCGTAAAAATGGCTATCGATGCTTTTCTATACATATTAATGTAGCTTATAATCATAGGCTTCTATCCCTATAACAGTATACCAAGCCGGCGCAACTTGCGCTTGGCGGAAGACAGAGGAGGTTTTGTATAAGAAATGGGGGGGGGGAGAGAGACTGGTCGGGGGATGGAAGATGTTTGTGGGAGAGGGGAAATGGAAGGTCGTCAGTATTTGAGCCCGGCTGCTTGTTGCAGCACGTGGTAGACATATTGAATAGCCTACTCATTTGATTAGAAAAGACTGCAATAGACTCTCTCTCTTAAGTAGTAATCAATGTTGCAGACTTGCAGTGCAGAACAACCTTTTGGCTACAGGTCCCTATGGTTCTATTTCTTATGCAGTCACTGTTAAAGAAAATTAGTAGCTAATTACTGAGAAAAGCGATTGTTTTTATTATGTCATATTCACATCATGTAGGCTAAAGAAACAATAAAAACTGTGTTTGAATCTTAATACTGGAGTGAATTACCTTTAATTTTATGTATTAAGTATAAATAAATGTTAAGAATTGGCGAAGTTAGACGCATGCAAAGTCGGTACATTTATGCTGGACCACCCTGTAGAGAGAGAGAGAGAGAGAGAGAGTCAGACAGAGACAGAAAGGAAGAAACAGAGGGGCAGAGATACATACACGGACAGTGATGAATAGAAAGATGGAGAGAGAGGGAGTGAGTGATAGGTGCAGTGATTAATTTTAAAAGGATCCCGAGAGATCTGAGATCCCCTTGACTGAGATCCGCCCCCCCTGCACCTAAGAGAAGAGAACCCGTCACCTACGAATATAGTCGACCATCTGCTCCTTTATAACGCATTCTATACCTATAGATATCGATCCGAATAGCAAACAGAGAATAATTATAGAGACGGGTCAGATAGGCTTAAAGCTTTAGATCTCTGAAGATTTAGGAGATCCGTAACATCTGATGGGAACTTAGCTTTGCGAGTATTCTACTAACTAAACCTAATGACTTCGTCTGTACAAATTTCTATATAGATACTGAGCTTAGGAGCTATAAGGACTAAACGCATAAACTTTTGTTGTAGTAACGAGTTCCTATAGTTGAAATTTTATCTTCGCTGTGATTAATTATACATTGTATATCTATGGCGTCTCAACGTCACTTATTAATTGCTATTGTATTGTAATGCATTGTATTTGATAATTTTTAAAGCGCTGCTCAGTGCTCACATTATGTGCACTTCAGAAGGGTCCCAGTGCGAAGACCATTGAGAGGCAGAAAATGGGTTTTAAGAAGAGGGAAAGGTGCAAGAAAGATGTCTCAGATGTCTTTAAAATATAAACTGATTACTGTAAGCATCGTCAGTCTTGACCTTCCGTGACCTCTGCTCGGCTTCAGATGTCCATCCGTTCTATAGCCAGACAGGGTCAAGGTCGAGTCTGAACGTATACCCATTATACGTGTATGTCCGCTCTCTCTCTATATCCATTACTGTCCGCTTATGTCTCGTTGTCTACTATCATAGAACGTGCTTTATTATACGAATATCTGCTTCTTATAGCGTTTAATCTGCCACCATGAATCACGGTATACCTGATGTACGCAAACGCAGGGGCGTATTTAGGGGATTTTACGGGTTCAAACCCCCAAAAAGTATTTCTCTCATGTATTTTTCATTTTTGCCATATATTTTAAACGATTTCCCCCGAAAATATAAAACAATTAATGTAATGTAAAAGTAGAGTCTGGAAGAAAATGTGACCATTGGAACCAGAAAAGATGGTGACAAATGAATTTTTGCTCGAAAATCAGACAATTGTGGTCAATGACTAAAAAGTCGTCAGTTTCTTGGCTGACCCCCTTCCAGAAATCAGTTTCTGGCTACGCCTCAGTGCAAACGTCTTTATATCCTTCAGTATATATAATTATAATAGGCCTATATTGTGTTATTTTATATGCAGTTGAATATGTTCATGTATATTTGAGTGATCACGTGTACTTGCATGTGTCTAGGGATGTGAGTATGTACACAGACTGAGTCAACTGCTGGAGACGGGTTATTAACGAGGGAATTAGCGTTGACAGCCTAACGATAACGCATCGACTGAAAGCGAAGTGTTTTGATTTCACACGCGATTGGCAGACACGACGTTTACGGTTTGAACGTTAGATTGGATGATCTTGCTCTTCGCCGACCTGTCAATCATCTCCTCTCCATATACTAAAGACACATCATCTTCCAACGACAGATTCTCTGCACTGTCCGATGGCTGCAGCGCCCAACATACGGTGCAGATCTGCACGAACCTCTGGATCATTGCTCTCTGCGCCTTTGTCACGTGCTCTGCATGGTCGCCGCATAGACGTAACAGGCAAAGAGAGAGTGGTTGGATGAGTATGCAACTGGTCATGCCCTATAATGAATATTTATGTATGAAGAATTGAAGAGTATGTATACCGTATGTAGTAAATTGTATTGTATGTTATCGCATATAGTTGTATTACTTGTATGCAATGTTTACAACTAAACGTACAAGTGCTTACACCGTTACAAGTATGGCATGTACTACTCATGCGTATAAGCATATACGCATGTGTGGCGGAAACCATGTGCACAGTCATCAAACGCCTTGTTACTGTAACGATTGATGAATTTTTACAAGGGATAATGACATTCCCAATTCACCTGCAGTAAAAACTAATTACGTATCCTCTGATGACGAATTATCTGCATGTCCGAAGGAGGCAGGTACATGGCTTATGCCACCTGGGGATGAGGTGAGTGAGGTGGTTTCCCGTTGCCTTCCTCATATACAATTATGGGTAAGCAACCAAGCAACTTGTCCAAAGTAGCTAGCCCGAGATTTAAAACTATAAATATCCGCCAGTATCGGGAGGCTATCCGCGGTCCGTAACAACAGACGTAGGCTCTATACATCTTACCGATGTAGTTAATCGTTAATTAACACTAATTGGACTTGAAATTAAGACGTTGCATTGACGAGAAACAGTGCGCGTCTAAATTGGATACAAAATAACCATTGGTTGAGACAAAGATCAACAATAATGGACTGTTGAAAGGAAAGCTTTCAAAGATCGCGTTGAAGTCACGCCAGTTGATTCCATAATCGGAGAGAATTACGACATCAAATAAGTATCTTAGCGCCATTACAAAGTACAGTCTATCACGTTGGCTTATTCCTACCGAGCGCATTATTAAGTAGGAATCGATGCAGTCGCACGGTATAATTTAAAGAAAGCAAACATGTGCTGAGACGTAAGGAACACAGGAAACGCTGCTTTGTAGAAAAGTAAAGATCCGCTGGTTTGGAAATTAGCAAACCGTTCTTGGTGCGTGGCAGAGGAAATGACTGCACTCCGCTCATGGGAAATGGACTGCAAAGAAAATGTATCATGTCAACATGATCCTACATTACATTTAAAAATTAAGATATGAATTGTAAAACTGCAGCAAAATAGAGCTGTGGCTGATATTTAATGGAACTAGATAAGTTTAGTAGTAAGAACAAAGAGGTCGTCGCATGTCAGTCGTTAGTATGGTGACAGACGAGAGATCATCTACTTATTTCAGCGTCTCGATCTCCATCTGTGTCCGCCGCTACAACCTGGTGGCATTCAAGGGTACCTTTTCTTCAAACCCCGAGGTCGAGGTCTGACCCTCCAGACAAATATTCTGATCCTTAGGCATTTTTTTTAAATCCCGAGGGATCATTGATACCTCGGGTAAAAAGCGAGAAAGTAGCCAGTAGAAGAAATAGTCTCGTTGATTACTAAACCTATACCAAATTTGATAGACGATTGCTTCGGCGTAAAAGCGCAACCCCCGTGAGGCAATCGTGATTTTCTGAATTTTTGGTCACTGATTAGGGAGTCGGTATTGAAGATGATATCACAGCAAAAGACGGGAGGAGCATGAGCGAGCAGCGAGGTGAGGCGTATGAGTAATCGTAATCGTAAACTCGACACTTCTAAAGCGCTCTGTAAAGCTAAGTGCTGGGCACCAGCTAGTTCACGAGCGCTGCATAAAGTCAAGAGAGTAGTCAATTAAAAAAGTCCATGGTGGTCCGAGGTTGAGTTCCAGGAGGTCAGGGAAGGAGGCAGAGCAGCTGTTCAGGTGGGTATCGTTTAGGACGAGGGTTAGGAGAGGAAAAGTCAAAGGAATCTGGGTATGACAGCTTTAAGAGGTGAAGCTTCAGTTTAGAATGGAAAGCCGTAGGGGTAACAGATAGGGGACACTGAATCAAGAGAAGTTGGGTGCTTGAGAGGGATGAGAGAGGGACGAATGGCAGGCGATAGATGGATGGAGGAATGGGGGATGGATGGATGGATGGATGACTGGAGGAAGAGTAAGGGAGAGGAGAAGAAAGTATATTGTATGCGGCTGAGAAGTGATAAGATAATAACAGGAACAGAAAGTAAAAAATGGTGTAGCGAAAGTGTAGTTGTGCAACCAAATGCGAGCTTTTGTGACAGTCAACGACTAGCTTGGTATAAATTGCGAAGGATGACAGACAGACTGAACTAGCAGTATACCTGGGAAAGGTAATAGTAGCCTATGGTAGTATGGTAGTCTTTGGTGTAAAATATCTCAATTCATCTTTAGTGAGGACATACAATAACACCTAATATTGTGCACACACCTGACAATAGCATGAAATTATGCACATACCCCACCCGGTCACACCCTAATATAATTCCATAATTTTAGCCATATTGCTTTTGGGTCTACTGTTAACCAGTCGCTTCCAGAAGTCCTATAACAATATGAGGTTCCATTAAATGCCGCTATCTGCAATTATGATATATAAATTATATATAATATATTGAATACTCTTCCCCTCCCTCCTATGTTTAGTGTGTTTGAATCAGAAGAGGATGAGACAGTGGCAGCAGCAGCAGCAGCAGCAGATGCAGAAACCGGAGATGTACAACATCAATTGCAGAACGTGATGCATGAGTATCAGACCAATGATGAAAAACAGTCTAATTATAGACGTCTAGATCACGTGACCATCATCCCATGCCATCCGCCAAGTCTAGTCAACGCTCCCTAGATGGCGGCGCCTGATAATACATTTTTCCAGAGCAGCTCGAGCCTCGATCAATCGTTCAGTCGTTATGAATTGCCCTTCTAATAATCCTCCATCATCATCTTCTTCCTCTTGTTTCTTCATCCTAATCATCAGCACCAGCAGCAGCAACTTCATCGTTGTCGTTAGTTACAATCACGACAGCTTCCCGTAATATAATCTGGCAGATGTAACATTCGAAGTATGCAGGGTAGAGGCATAACGCTGTGAGTGAGTGGAACTTGGTAAATTCATAAAGACAATACAATATTCAATATAAATACAAATATTCAGGTTGACAATAATTGTGACATAAAAATGTAGGGCATATCGTTCAGAGCAAGCGAGTTGCAGCAGACGCCGCCGCAACTTCAACCTGGTAACGTCCAATTTCGTGCGAAAATCTCTTTATACCTTTGACCTTAGTCATTCTCGTGCATCTCTGCATATCAGGCAACGCAGCTTCTCTACAAATTACGATGTAAAATTTTAGTTCACATAAAGCAGAGGTGAGAGGTGGCAGTAAATTACGACGGCAGGAAAGAACCCGAGCGAAGCCGAATACAAAATAACTAGTATTATTATAAAGGCCGATCATTCGCTTCAACATGTAGGCTTACACTTCTTTCTAGACCACGAAATAAATATCGCATTCTGCAGGTCACGAGAAAAGAAACTAATTGGGTTTAAAGTCGAGCAAAAACGAGAGACGGTTGATACCTATTGTCTTCAAGTCCATAAGACAATCTGTGCGCTGTACAATATACAGTCTGTGCGTTCTATAGTAATACTATTATAGTAGATCAAGTCCATTGAATGCAATTCGAGGTGGATTAGACGGATTAAAGATTAAGAGGATTAAGGATTGCATGAACAAGGTCTTCCTCTGACCTTCAGCTGATGAAAACTAGCTCTGCTTTTATTATTCTTCTGCAGCTGAAATTGCTATCAGTGTCTTTTGTAACTTTTGCAAAGCTCTTCCAGATGGAAATAGTTTTTGATTCTGGATAATTATAATTTGTACATGCATCTTAATTGGAAATAGTTATATAGGCTAATAACATGTAGGCGTAGATCGCATAACATGTGCATAGGCCATAGATATGTCGTTCAGATCTATATATCATATATATATATATATATATATATGATTATGTTCAAATGTGTCACAGACAATGATAGGAAGGACTGCGAGGTCAACGATATAATTTTTACCCAGTTGACTTACACTCAGCTCATATAGAATTATAGGCATGTATCATGTTTGACACAATCTTGGATACACATAATGCATGCCGAGCAATGCTTAAAAGTCGCCGCATATAGCCTAGACATGTTAGAAATTTTAATTCAGGCTTTAATGTTCAGTTATTTGTGGCATTTATGTGATAGAATGCAGCAACTGTAATTTTAAAATGTCAGCACCGTTGTCTTAGCAAGGGTTTTCACATTAAAAAACGCATAACTCTTTTTTCGACTGTATCGCAAGACAATTGTTCAGGCTTAAAATTATAATATAGTCCTATTGATATAGGCCTATAATTTATCGGTTCAGTCTGTGTGAATCACTTTCTACACTGATATAATTTATGGTCTTACTTGTGTCGTAATTGCAGTCTAAATTGGGATCTATATGCTATGCTGTGCATTCGTGCATTGCTATCGGTACGAAGCCATAATCACATACAATGTATACACGTTTAGCTTATGCGTGGATCGAATGTAGGTCATCGACTGCAGACTGAGCTGTAAACAAACCAGATCCGTTGGGATGGGTCCGGTTGGTCCACTTATTTATAGAGTTTAGCGCAGTCTGGACCAGATAATTATATTTGGTGCAAGGAGTCTGGATCGCATGTCTCTCAGGCGCTGGTTCTGCCGAGTATAACTGTGCCGTGCACGCTGTAATAGAAAGTGCATTTAGTTCAAAGACTATATAGGTAACAATGCAGAGAATGGCGAACACATGGTGGCTTATCTCTTTCGAAATTCCTCCAAAGTTTATTGCCTGTTCCTAAAACATGCAGACCATGCAATCTACGGCGCCAATAGCATCGAATCATCTGATAACAATAATTAACTCTATAGCTGTTTTAAAAACTGATGGATGCATTGGCATTATCGATGCATTGATGTTCCTTTCCCTCCACAGTTTAGAGTATCCGAAGACCTCATTCGTTAGGTCGTTAGGCAAATCCGAATAGGCCTATCCACCATCGCCCACTCCTCCCTCTGTTGCCCCTTCCATTGAGTCTTTTGTATCCGTTTCTCATCATCCAGTCCAGCATCACCTGTCACGGTCTTCCTCTCCTTCTACTTTCCAGTTTCGGTGGTGTCGCCATTCTTAGCAAGTATAGTCTCCTTTTGGTGCGTGTCGAGTCAATTTTCTTTGTGTGTGTTTCATTACTTAAGCGACAACTTATGACAACAGAGTACAACAGAGGCCGTTGCCGTCGGGACAAAAATGGGTCAAGCTTATTTTACCTCTCATTTTCTTTGTCTTTTCCTGATTGTCCTTATCATTGTTCTGTCTTCTTTTATCATTCTGAGCAATCTTTCAAAGTCTTAAAAACAGACAATGCAATTTGATGAAGTTCTGATTTAAAAGAGGTAACCTATCGGCAGCGAATGTGAGAGTTCAATCATCGGCTACGCATTAGCCACGTATAAACCCCCTCTACGTGAATTTGTACAGCGTGAAGGGGTTCAAGTAGTCCAATTAATGGGTTGTCGGATCATCAGTTTTTGCAGAATTCTCTTTTCCAACGAGTTCCGTCAGCCCTGTCACCACAAAATGCCAGAAGTCGATAATGACTATATGTCACGCTGAAGACTCAAATGCTTAACCTTTTTCTTCGAAATGCCTCGCATATACCATACAACGGTTATGACCTTTATCTCAGAATTCCGGTAGTAAAGTCTGACCTTAAACCTTTAGCTGTTGTCGCAGCAGCAGTCTGTCACAAGCAGTGGACCTCGTCTGCCGTCCGTCCGTTACAGCGATTGCTTCCACACTGAATCCACCGCCTGTGGTCTCTGTACATGAAAAGCAACCTGTCTCCGATCGATTCTTTTTAAGCTACGTGTTCCGGTTCTCAACCTCCTCCAATCGACTCCCTGCAGGAACGTCATGCTTCACCGACGCTGCTCTTTATGGTCAATGCTGTTCAGTTTCTCATTGAATGGCGACAAATGTTCGACTCCGCTTTTAGTGGTTAATGATGTTTAGCTTCAATGGTAGCGTTACCTGAAATTTGTTATCAATTTCAAGGGAATTTACTCTCAGTTGCATGCATGCATGCATGCATTTACGCTAAGCGCACTGGAAGCTCTCCTGAACGGTATGCACTACTGAGGCGCTACTTAAACGCTTAAGTGCGATACACTAATGTGTTCACACCGATTTTTACATTTAAAAATTCCCCAAAACGGCGTAATTAACTCTTGTGTACTGTTTGCTCTTCAGAGAAAGCTCTTCATGGAAGATTCCCATAAGAAAATATGAATACAAGATCGAACAGATTGATTGGTTGTATACGACTTACATTCCATTATTATACCACGCATCCATCTTAACTTGCTTAAATTACTTTACGATATATTTGACTTTAAATTATATCACCTAATCCCACTTTGCTTACCTTACCTAAAAAAAGTTACTAAGCTTAGGCGTATACATCTTGCAATTGTAATTCACCGCATAACTATAAGCCTTGGCCCACCTTACCAAAATGTTACAAGATCTGCATCTTGTAATTTCAATTGCAAACATAATAATCGCCACTTCAACAGCGTCCAAAGACATATAATGAAACGGACCCTGCAGCTAACAATATGTCGTTGCATGAAAACAAGAGAACAAAGGGCGAAAATGCGCTGACTGGGAAGTATGGCGGTCGGTTAGGCCATAATAGGTGGCGTGTCAGAGTGGTTTGGTCTTGCGCTATTAAATCACGCTTTGAATAATTGGAAGGCAGTGATATTCATCGGCCGTTCTCGGTCGAAAGCGTTAATAGTCTGATCTACCTGGAAGCATGAAAGGTCGGCTCCCGTGCCAGCGTACATAGGCTACATTCGCTACTACCTCGGCCTCCTCCGTATATATATACGAGATCGGTCGGGAAGGCAACCGCGTGGCATCAGCAGCGTCGGGGAAAACGGCAACCAAGCGACGCATAATATATATATATATATATATATATATGTATATATATATATCCAGTATAGGCCTTTATAGTATAATAGAGGAGCAGGAGCGTAAAACTTGCGGAGATAGACAGACGACGCCGTCGGTAGCATTCATCTGAAGGCAAGGGGGGGGGTCTCCCGCTGCCGGTTGCGTGCTGCCTCCTGCCGTTGAATGCATGTGCACTCTGCGTGAATCTAGCAATCAAATGCTACTTTCATTGAAGCCCATGACAACGGACGCTCACACAGATCATTCGGTATAAGAAGCCGACGAACGCTGTCTTCTACCGAGAGACTAGGAATAATTTGTCAATTATGAGGTGTGCCCGCGGTTGAGAGGGAACACGGGAACGCAGTCTATAAGTCTGAGTTAGGTGCATTGGCTCCCATCGCTGGTCGTGAGATAGACATCGACGATTTGTGCGAAGGCAACTAAAGGAATTGGGATGTTTGGTGGAAAGATGGTATAGAGTCTATCCACCACTTGATTTGATCGAAAGATAGTATAATTTGATTCTATTTACCACAATATATCTTGTGTGAGACCAATAGCCAACGACGATCGATCTCCTCATCATCGTCATGCTCCGTTGGTTTTACTGCTAATCAATCAAGCGTCAATTGCTCTCTACGACAATTCGCTGGGCGAATCTTTTGTCATTGTAGTCAAACGTTAAATATTCTTGTCATTGGATTTTCATCGATTTTCTGCCCATAGGAAATAGATTTCTACCGATAGAATCGTCAGAGCCATGATGGACGAATTCGAGATGTTTCGTGCAAGAGCGTACGGCGGTGGCTTGGGTGGCTGCTCGCGACAGGGCTTCCTTCAAGGCACCGATGACGACGACGAGGCCTCCATGTTGGCCGCAGTTCGATCCAAGTCGAAGCGTCGACACAGTAGCGTGGGCATCGTGGGTGCCTCTGCCGATCCCTATGGTCCGTTGGGGGCGGCAGCGACCATCAATAACTATGACTCATCTAGGAATAACGCCATGGAGGGGAACAACATCCGAGGGTCAGACGGAGGAGGAGGGTTCAGCTGCGACCGGTGGAAGAACAAGCCCCGTCTGCCGAGCCAGGTGACGGTCGCCATCGAACCCCCCAGTCCAACGGACCCCCACGGCGACGACTACGGACAACTGCGGTCGAGATCCAAACACTACAAGCATCAGAAGGCGATCGAAGGTGACGATGATTATGACGACGACGACGCTGATGATGACGATGATGATGGTGATGAAAAGGAAGATCGAGGCAGGAGACATCATCGTCCAACTGCAGGTAGACAGAACCTTCAGCGGACGCACACGGCACCCCCGCACACCCGATCTCCGTCCCCAAGGCGACAGAGGGGGGTCAGCGAGGGCAGCCAACGACATCTCGAAGACCACGCATCCAATCGGACTGTAAATGCTCCTGGTGGAGGTGGTGGAGGTGGTAAGAATCCCTCTCAGTTGGACGACTCATCGGACGACCTGGGATCATCTCAACCTCAGAGGAATGGTGAGGCTCCTCCGTCAGAGGAGATCCTCCTTCGTCGTCGTAGTCCATCGGTCAAGAAGGGTCGACCGGTGTCCAAGGCGACAGACCAGGGACAACAACAACGACGCGACAGTCGCCCGGACAACCAGCGCCCTAACGCCCTGTCCCCTGCATCGGGGGGACAGGGAGGCGGTGGAGCGATGTCCCGTCGTAAGTCGGTGACGACGTGTGCCGTGGCCACGGACGGCCTTCGCCTTACACAACCGTCGCCTTCTGCCCATCGACGCAACTCCTACACGGGCATCGTTGCCCTGAAGCCGAACAGTCCCCCGTCAGGAGGCGCTGGCTTCAACACGGGGAGAAGGGGATCGGCCATCACCTACCTGACGGACGCACCCGCCCCTGGCCAGGGTGGCTGGAGGCAGACGTCGCCCGCAGGAAGTCCCTCGCGAAGAAAGTCCTGTGTTGAGGACATTGGAAGGGATATCGATCAGCTGCTCGGAAGGACGACCTCGGCGGGTGGACTCAATCCGGACGAGTTTCGCAACCACCTGGAGGACCTGACCCGAGCGGCGGCGGATGCTATGGCTGGAGGAGGGAACAACGGAGGAGGGTCAAAGGTCAACAGCAGGGCGTCGTCGATCAACCATAAAACATCTAATCGTCCTTCGGTCGCCGGAAGTCCGTCTGAAGAGGACGGAAGTGGATCTGGAACGGAGGATTCGGAGGAGGAGAGGCCCCCAGTCTACAGGGTCATGGTGCTGGGAACGCAGGGAGTGGGAAAGACGACTCTGGCCAATCAATTGATGACATCGGAATATTTGGCCAATAAAGAAAACAATCAAGGTAAGACTGCATCATGTTCTGGCTCGTCTTCTTTTGTCATGCCCTGTAATGCCTTGCAGTGTTTTTGTCTTATGTTGTTGTGTCTTATATTGGTTGGTTTTGCATTGCCTTGTCCTCTCTTGCATTGTTCTGTCTTGCATTTTCTCTCTTACATTGTCCTGTCTTGCATTGTCTTGTATTTCCTCTTCGGTCTGGCTAGGCTGTACCAGTGTACCAGTGTACCAGTGTACCAGTGTACCATGGACCATTTCCTTTCACCGCCTCACTGTCTATTTCAATGACCGACTGTGAGCGATCGCTGTCAAAACATCGTACGCCTTCCCATGCTCCTTGTACCATGAATGACCTCAATTCTGACGGATGCTCTACTCATTCGGGGAAAAGATGGGGGATACATCCGCAAACTGTCCGAAGGTGCAAGCGCCTCACTTGCAACTATTCCTTGCATGCTTCCCTCCATTCAGCCTCTTTTGCGGTCAGCGCGAGCAAATTAGCCATCGACACCATGAAAGTGTGGAGCCTCATTTCGAGGCAACCAATAAATCAACGAAACGGTCCAGTCAGAGTTTATTTGAGTGTAGCACTCGTTACACGTTAGAGAGAGTGTTGAATTGCACTTGCAAGGATATTACAGCAGCAAACGTAGCTCACAAGAAAAGAACGACAGTCAGATAGTAAGCTAACAGCTTAAAAGTCTAACTATTTCTGATAAGAAAGAACTCATTGAAAAGTTTCTTAACAAAATTTAATAATGATAATTAATAGCGATGCATAATAAAAGAATAATAATGGGACAATACTTGTAATGCCAACCAAAACATTATTTTCGAAAACCTCAACATGCTGAGTAGTTGGAGGCCCATGAACGTAATAAGAAAAGCCGTTTGCATCTTATATGACCAACGAGAGAAGAGCTTCTGAACTGTACTGAGGTTGTACATAATGGGTGGTCAGAGGTTTCTATCCCCCCAAACAGCCGGGCTCAAAAACTCATGA
>JAQFXW010002259.1:0-13349 GCA_034693945.1 Dendrobaena attemsi
CTTGAAGAGGAGAGGGAAATTGCCAGTGGATAAGGAGATATTGATTATTTTAGTAATGATAGGAACAAGGATAGAGGCACAGTTCTTCAGTAAGGAGGTAGGTATGGGATTGAGCTCACATTGCTTGTTTGGAACAGAATGCAGTAGATGAGAAACTTCAGTATTGTCCACATCATTCACAGTCATATAAGCCTCTACACAGACAGAGTCCAGCACACTGTAGTGCAGCCTTTATGCTTTTGCATTGTTCCTTATAGCAGTGTTTCTCAAAGTGGTGGTCAGCGGTTCATGGAGAAACGTTCAAATAAGTTGAAATCATTCAAAAAATTGTGCAAAATTTATTCAAATTTCTGTTTAAAAATTGAACATTTACAATAAATTACATAGGCCCTATAATTATGGTTTATTTTAACTTGCTAGAATGATTCAAATTTATTTTAAGTTTACTTCGTGCATGACTACAGTCAGTCTTTTGTGTTTTTCTGTTGACCTATGGTGATAGATAGGCATAATCAACTAAACGCTGACATTAGGCATACTCGATTTAGATGTTTTAAACTTTCTACCATTATATAATTTTAAAAGTAAGCATACATGTGTTTGAAGCATTTAAAAAATGAGAAAACATCTGGACAGTATAATTTCAATTTAAAAGAACGGTGATAGAGCGTGACCGCTCAGACATTCTGTGTGAAACAAATGATGACAGGGCCTATTTCTGGACTGGTTTCCTGAACTAAGTTCCAACAAAGAGATCTGTGAAAATAGCCGGTTCCAAGCCTCGTTTAAATCATCCACACTGCTTGCAAGGTCATACAGAAGAACTACAAAGTGCTCCAGTGCATCATGAACAGAACAGTGAGTGGGAGTCAATGTTTAGTTACAAGGCTCGGGTGACGTCGTCGAACGCCTGTCCCATACCATTCTTTATTTCATGGCAGCTAAGAAGTTGTACCATGTAACATTCGGTAAATGCTTGAAGTAAGGGCAATGCTACACACTTAGTGGGACAAGAGCAGGCCTACCTGTCATCTCATAGGTTGGAAGGTAGCTGAAGTTTTGCCTAAGGCAAATCCAACTCACAAATCGTCAATTGATGCTAAGCTGCTTCACTGCTGTTATGGCTAACACCAAAACATTAAATTATTTTGTATTCACATATTTATATAGGCCTGCTGTCCCTTCAAGTCTTCTACTATTCAGAGGCGGTCCCGACTACAAGCAAGAAGTGTGTCGGAGTTTAGCCTAAGCGCTATTAGCAATTGTGAGTGAACGACTTGATAAGGTCCCAACGTGGTTGTTCGGGGGGGGAGGGGGGAAGAGAATCGAACCAACGACCATTCGGACGCAAGGCGGCGACAATCCCACTGCTCCACATACTTGTCACACGCCCCACATCCGAGTCAACTGTGCAGATCATCACTTTACGATAGTCATTTCTGGAAGCATCTAATACATGCAGAAAAATTCTTGTATCAGCTTCCTCCTGAGTACACGGAGCAGGTCCAGTGGTTTTTCGGTATACTCCAGAGCACTTCATTGCGATGTATAATGATGAACTGTCTGTCTGGTTCTGTTTTAAGTTCTTCAAACTGCACACTTAAAAAATGGAACATTTCTGACTTATTTTGTCGTCCTCAGAAAATATCTGTCAGTTTCTAGTAGAGCATTGGACATTCCAAGCCATTCCTTTGGCTTCTCTTGCACCTAAAACAATGCGTGAATGTCTTTAAGCTGCCATGCATAACAATGTCCAACTTAGTTCCTATCTGTAAGGTCATTACTTTCGTGAATTAATGGGTTCCCATCTCCTCAACCACATTTGCTGAAAATCTTAACCTGGTCGACAAGTGGATGGTAGTAGGCCTATTTCATAGAGACACGACAGATCCAGTGGAATATTCCATTATTTGTTCTTTATCAAGATATCTATTTCTAGAAACATGTAAGTCTGTTATTATATTTCATCAGAGTAAAATAGGGACTGGATCATAACTTTTAGGGCCTAGGCTATAACTCTCTCTGACACTATGCCCTTGAATAAACCTTCGCAATTGGCCTATAGAGCAAGATATAATTATATGAACTGGCGCTTTATAAATACATTAGGAACAGTAATGGGTCTAGGTCTAGTAACCATCACATGCCTATTTTTATGTTTCTTATGCGACAGAAGGACTGCTGGATATAACTCTGCCCAACACCATACGTTAGACCCTATGGTATAGCCTGATAATAAGAAATAGGCCTATGCTAAACTGGCGCTATATAAATACATTGGGAACAGCGATGGGCCTAGTTCTACTCAGCCATTACACGCCTATTTTATGTTTCTTCTGCCAAAAAGGACTCCTGGATATAACTCTGCCATGCGTTAGACCCTATAGCCTGACACATAGCAAATAGGCCAGTGCTAAGCTGGCGCTATATAAATACATTAGAAACAGTGGGGGCCTATTTCTACTAAACCATTGCACGAATATTTTATGTGTTTCATACCAAAGAATGACTGCTGGAGTACTTATAACTCCGCCAAACACCATGAATTAGAACATATATAGCCTAATGCATAGAAAATATGCCAAACTGGCGCTATATAAATTCACCAGGAACATTTTTGGTACCCTATTCTTACTAAACTGACATGTGTTGACTTATGTTTATCAGAGAAAATAAGGACTTATGGATTAGTACAGTTATCAGTCTTCTTGTAGTCATATGCAATACTTTGCATAATACCTAACATTAAATACCCAGTGTAAGATGGGTATAAAAAAATTTATTCCCCGCTAAAGGGGTTAATAGCACCGACAAAAGTGAAGTCATGGAAACCAACTTAATTTTTAAGCGGCCTTTAATAATGAATGTAAAGTACACCCGCCCCTCAGCGAGTAGACGTGCCGTGAAACAGCAAAATAGAAATTTTGTGAATAGAATGGTCAGCGGCAGTAACGCATACATCGAATTAAAACACCGATACGACGAGAATTATGGTTTGGAATAGTGCAGATCGCTGAAAGGCATTAGACTTACATTTGGAACATCGCGCATTGTTCCTCTCAACAGTGCACCACATGCACGGAGTTTGATGACTGCACTGTCACTAGGTGGCTCCAGTTGTTGCATTTCATAATGGATACGCTTGAGTGCATTCAGCCTCACGCTGTATTCCCTCGACAGAAGTTCCCTAGCCTGAGCAGAAAGAAACAACAGTACTTGAAGCATGTCCAAGATTATCGTATCGAAACTTTAGTATCCATGAATGTATGAAGTGCCTCTCAACAGTGCACACCGATCAGAGGCACTCCTAGTACAAAAGACCCCAAGAGAAAAATAGTCTTGAGAAAGCAAAAAGCAACTCCAGGACCTCCAGTCAACGCTAGACATTAATTCGATGGAGAAAGTTGGTTGGATAAAATCAAAGCTGCAAAGGAGCAGAATCATAGTATTTATGCATGATCGCTCCTTTTCCAAAATCACATTATATTTCACAAAAGTAAAGCCAATGTTAGTTGTATGGAAGTCGCATGCTCAGCATGCACGGTGGAGTTTTAATGCAGAAGCCTGGATTTTAACTACCACCAGAAACCATTGAAGTTTCAAGACTTGCACTGGTGGCTATGGTGAATTCAGCTTTAAATGAATTAACTTACAGGATGATGTGCATAGGAATAACAGCCAGAATACTTGCCTTCTTATAACAATTCTATCAAATTTAAGTATCAAAAGTTGTTGCTTCTTCACTCAGAACCTTCCTATCTTTCTTCCTCTTCTTTCTCCTTCTTTACATCCTTCCCACTGTTCTTTGAAGTGACCTGGGAAGGGCATTATAAAGCACTAAAAAAATAGCATTTAGAATAATGATAACAGCAATGAAGAAATGCATTGGGTAACTGCTTACTTACCAGTGGAAGGCCAAAAGCATCTTGAAGTAACGACAGAATCTTATCCCTGTGCTTCTGCAATCTCTGCCTCTTCTCATCGTCAAGATCTATAGCGGAACAACTTATAATACAGCTACACATAGAATTTTTGTACAGGAATAAGATCCAAAAGTAAGTAATGCTGCTACATGTACAGGTGTATCAATGAGGAGGCATATTACAAGTCTCCGCCATTCAAGACGCAGACGACACACGTATATCTTACAGTTAAGAAATTCAAGCGCCATATGCCAGAGGATTATTAATTAACTGCAATGGCATACAAAAGATTTTCTATTTTCATGGGGATTTCTGTACTGTTAGCTTATCTGATTAGGACGTACTGGGAGAGGTACTTTATAGGTATGTCTCTAAATACAATACTCAACTAAGAAAATGAAATTCATATCCCTAAGTTTACCATGTCATTAGAAAAATTGAAGTTAGTCTATATGACAGATTAAAGTAAATGTAAAACAAAAGACCAATACCTCCGTTTCCATCATAAAGATAATCATCATTGTGGTCGTCGTAGCTAGAAAAAGTCAAAGATTGAAAGCATCAGCACAAACTCCCGATAAAAACCTATTTTAGTCTCTTGTCCTTGTACATGATAGGTATCAAATGATGGCCACATCAACTAAACTCTGGCCAAGGCTAAGGCTTATAATCCACAGAAGACTAGTGTTGAAATCTAACAGCTAATGGAAACCTTGAGTCACACAAAATTAGATAGCGATGTGTAAGTAGACAAAGCACCATTGTCGCAACACATCAGGCATCTCGTTCGTTAAAGCCTAGTCAAAACTCATAACCTAATAGCCATGGTTAAAGGAAGCCAGAAATCAGGCAATATTGAGGTACAACTTGACAAGCTGTTCTTAACTTATGTATCCCTTCTGGTTGATGGGGGTTATATTAAATAGATCAGCTGTTCAAAAGGTCAAACATCCACCTCCTTTAATATATTTAATGAATGTAAATAACTAATTATTGGCATAGGTATGGCAGCACAGTCATTAACTTATTTGAACCTTTCTGAATTGAACAGCGTAGCATTAAATACCAGATGCATATAGAGCTCAATTTACATAAAATAAAAAAGGGACCAGGCTATATTAACAGTATTGTCAGGACTGTTTCTAAATTGAAATCTGTACAAGCTAATAACCCCGAAAACACAAAACAGCACACACAGACCAAAGTTGACAACACAAACTACATCAGATTAGGTCAAGATCAGCTACAAGATGCAAATTAATCTTTTAAATGCACATTGACATTAATAGAAATAAGAATTAAAACATGACAGAAAGAAGTCATCAGAACTTACGGTGACGGCACAGAGCGTCCTGTTGGTAGACGAACTCCTTCATTTCTGTAATTGTCACCCAAATTATATTTCAAACAAACTGCTGGCTTCAATCGCTAGTCATCAGAAAATCAAACTGTGCATAATGCATATCTAATCTGCTTCGATAAAAATCTACAGTGCAACGTAACTACAGTGCATAAATAATTATCAATTAACAGCCATTTAAACTGAAATCAAAGTTACAATTAAATTATAATCTACAGGAAAAACTCACTGAAAAGCCATACAATAAGAAAATTAGGCTTTCCATAACAGATGCAAATCTTGTATCTTACTTTTAGCCATGTCTGCAGTCAAAGCTCTGAGAAAAGACCCAGAATGTGCAACCACACTCAATCAAAATGATTCCAAAGATATTTCATACTTCAACCTCATATGCTGTAAAAGACTTGAGATTTAGAATGCAATGCCACAACGAAGCAATAGAGGTAGTTGCTCAGAAAAAAATTTCAAGAACCTCAATGTAAGAAAGGTTGATAGGCAAAGAAAATGTGTGAAAATTTTGGTATTGACTACAGAAAAGGTGATCAAGTAATCAAGTAAGAGGCAGATGTCGATTTCAGATGAAATTTGAACGAATGACTAAAAGGTCATACACTTTTTTTTATAAATTTTTAGATCTGATGGTCTAAAATTTCTGCAGTGGTACGCAACGCCAACAAAAATTTTCTAAGTGGTCCATGAGTCCCAAAAGGTTGAGAAACACTGCTGTATGGAGTTGCCAATTCGCTGTCCCAATCATCCAAATTTACCTGAAATCATTCGTCACGCGTGGAAGTGGAGAAGGATCGCGTCTGGATTTCATAGCATCTGGAGAATGCAAGGGAATGTCTAGACCAGATCTTAACCTCCTAGGAGAATCTAATAAAAACAGGCAAAACACTGTATCCAGAACACAATGAATTTTAAATGGAGTTTCTGAAAATTTTCACAATTTATAACTTGAAATGCAATTTCTACTGCTACAGACTAAAAAAAACTGCATGACAAGCTGGAAAATAAATGAGAATAAACCGTAAAATACACAAACTACATGCCAAGCAGCAATCCCCTTTTTACCAGTGCCAAGATGCATCAAAACATGACTGTATAGTATCCACGATATAATGATATTATGAATCTTAGCTGGACTATAGTAAGTAAGTAAGTATATTCTTTATTGAAGACCAACTGCATTATCGCACTTTGGTTTATAAGCAGTTCAATATATATAGCATTCTTGTCACAAACTCTTTACGCATTAAGTTGTCCGCCCTGGGCACCATACGGTCATGCAGTCTCGGCCTCAAAAAGTACGGGAGCGACCTTTGGGGGGGAATAGAACAATACAATGCAAAATTTATAATCTTTATATTATAGCAATACCACGCTTCATGGTCAAACATGTGCGAAGAATGTATTATATACGTCTGCCAAGATTGACAAAATTTGCATTGCATTTTTACAATGCTGTGGTAGTCCTCAACACAGATTCTCACCTTATGAAATTAAAACACCATCCTCATAGAAAGCAAATTCATTTAAATGTAATTAGTATTGAAATGTTCAGCATTATTGAACACCATGCTACGACAGTGCACATAATTTAGAGCTTAGAAGGAAAATGCAGAAAGAAATGAGGGAGGCTCTGCAAGTCAAACTGGGCCAAGTCCTGAATTGAATACCAATACCCATGTTGCGACAAAACTAGTATCAGAACGAAAAAGCAGAACTACCTAGACTGCGACACTCACTAGTTCACGCTTAACCTACACCTAAAGCAAGCATTGTTACATCACTTACATGTCAATATACGAAAGCAAACAAAAAGGCACTAGCCAAAAGAGGGACAATTTGTAACATCCATAAATTACTCCTGCAGTTCTTGCCCCATCCAAGTCTACATGCATGACAGTATTCATCTGAATATACACCTATCCTTCATTCTTTGCTCTGGCGTGTTAAACTCAAATGGAGGACCCGAGGTATTGACATGACTTGACATGGGAAAACTCTGATCTATACTATGATGAATAAGATTCCGTTCAGTGGCCTGCAATTCCTGCAGCAGTTTTATGGATGACACAGAAGCAAAGAATAAGAAAGCAGGGAATCAGCGGCATAAACATACAATTCTACCTAACATGTTTACCAAAAAACATATTTCATGTAACATCACAATTAATACATTGTTATCACATACAGTCTTCCCATCCATTCATTGATTCATTCATTCTGAGGATTCATATAGCCACCCCAATATGATTTCTCAGGGCATTCCCAACCCATCTAAGAAAAAGCGATCAGTTTTGCTCTCATTCCTTAACAGAAGCTACTAATCCTTATTAAACTCAGACTGTCACTAGGATAATGATGCCATGATTATCCCTTGTCAGTAGTTGCCACACTATATGCAAAATAATCAGATGTCAAAAGAAATCACACATTATGAAAAACAACCAATCCAAGATGACTACCTAAGCACATGATACTGTACCTCATCGAATTCCAAACTTTACAAAATATTATACAATTGCCAGAAATTAACGAAAAGAATTCTTTATCAGAAGCAGCCATAAATTGTTAAAAGTAATATATTATTACTAGTCAAATAATCTTTTTGAAATCTCAAACAACTAGTCCTGTCACCGAAAATGAAAGAACATAATAATTATATCTTGACTGCTTACCTTAAATAGCAAAAAACTTGTTAAATGAATTCATCATAATTAAACTGAACTCTATTGAATCTGTACCACATTGACATAGCAATGAGCATTCACAATCCGATAGCAAAAGCCAAATACACAACAATTTAATTGAATCTTATTGAAATTGTTGAGTGCTGATGTAGAAATTAGTAATCAGTACTATTCACAATCCAATATGTTAAGCCAGGCTGGTTACAATTCATGATCAAAGCAGAATTAAAACATGTCAATGTAATAAAGAAGCAATAACTTTCATCAGAAATGCCAATGAATTAAAAATTCAAACAAAGATTGGAATCGTTAGACTAGAGGTTTGGCCACACAAGAAGCATTGCCCAAAGTAGAGACAATACACAATGACAGAGAGAAACACCAGACAGACACACAGATACGAACACATACAGACACTATCGAGATATCCATACACCCAGGAATACACAAAGCAGCAAGACTGACACAGATATGAATATATTATACACAAAAACACACACACACTACAGAAACAAACAGACAGACATAAAGATACAGACACACACACACACTATCAAGATTCCACACACCCAGGGACATACAGCAAAGGCAGGTAATGCAATGTGCTAGCAAGGTCCATTATCATCAGCTGAGCACTTCAATCATTTTGATCTGCCTCGTACTTACTCGCAGCGGATATATTCAGAGGAGGCAGTGGAGACTAAAACAAGTTTACTGCCAATTATTAGACTTTCTATACCTAACGAAAAGAGTTTACAGAAATAAGAAATAAAATAATGCAGAAAACTACATAGTTAACAGAGATATGATATTTGACGAATTCAATCCTTTCAGAGTACAATACAGTTAAAGCACATCACTTCATAATATGTTACTATATCCATTATCCAAACCCCATAAAATATGTCATAATAATTAATTTTTACTATTTTTAGTCGCTTCTTTGATGCAAAATCAAATCATGCCTTACTTTGAGCAGCATCACCCCGAGAGGTAGTATGCTAAACTGTCAATCGTGATGTTAGATTTTCATATCCTGCCAGGGTTCATGCTACTACCAACTGCGACAACTTCGTGTTGTTGCACGTTCCCTATCATTCTCTGCTGCCTCTGCGTATGTGTTTAACAAGGTAGTGCGGTGATACGAGTCAGGTGAGGTGGAAAGTGTTATATCGCATAAAATTTAAGTCATTTTCCCATGTACCTACCAAAAGTTATTAAAATTGGTGAACAATTGACGAAGTTGTGACAGAAATAGTTTTGCACAGTTTTTTTGGGACACGTTGTATAAACAAACTAAACCAGACCAGACATATTGATAAATGCTAACCTGAACGATGTCAATAAGTTCCTTGTGACGAAGGTAACCAAATATCTTGGCTCGGATGTCGTCCGCCTGTGTTTTCTTCATTGCCGCCAAATCAAAGTCTTCGACTTCAGCGGCTTTAGTTTTTTCCATTTCGTACTTTGCCAGAATCATTCCTAGCTGTAACGATACTTAGAAATCAAACATCAGCGATGGGTGGGATTCTCATAATTGAGCTTTGCATCTGTAACATGCCACTGGTGACCCTTCAAGTTTCATGTGAACTGTGAACATCAATTACGAGAAATCTATTCTCTTGTTCTCTGCGATATAATACTGACAATATTTTAACATCCTTAACCGTAACCATGACTTTTATTGTTCATGTCAGTACCAATCAAAATCTGACAACGTAAACATATAGTACGTTAATGAATCAAAACTGGACATCAATAGAGTAGAACCACAAAATTAAAATGGAAAACTTAGATAGTTTCCAGTTTGGAGCCCATCAGCAAATATCATAAAGCCATAAAGGATAATGCTCTTGTCACAATGCGTTGTAAGAACAAAGCATCATCGGATAGCGCATTTCCTTTGATTTGTTTCCCTGAACAGTGAACACAGTGCAGTATAAATTTAATATTTTTAATCACCACTCTACATTCGTTGCTTCTGAGTAAGTTCATTGAAGAGGTGTTATACAAATTTTCAAATGAATCTTGACACCATTGCTGCTATAGAAATTTCTGTGACTACGACGATATGTTTTTTCCTTTTCACACGTTGCATTTGCAAAACATTTCATTATCTTCTAGAATCATCATTCTTGAATTATCGTTCTTGAGTTTCATTCTATTGATGTTGACACAATTATAAAAGGTCACTGTAGAGATTTCAAGGTTAAGTTTCAAAGTTAATGTTATTGTGGATGTAGAGCTCATAGTGTGACCAAAAGCATAAACAAGACTCAAATGTACTCACCCGATTCAATTCCACTATTGCCAACTTTATCCTCTTTGCCAACTCAAAATCTTCATCTAAACCATACCAAATTGCACTTGCAAAGTTCTTACAACATATAATTCCAAGAAATTCTTTCTTTTTACATCAGATAAAATGATAACAAGCATCATACCTAACCTTTAGCAAAATAAAGAAAGATAGAAGACTCATACAACTGCTACAGTGATTAACTAACTGACTAATTGATTGATTAATTGATTGATAAATTAGTAATTATCGATTTATCTAGCGGGTCATATGGCACATCAGCATGGCATCTGCATTTTTGTGTTTTAACACACTGACCAACAAATATTCTATGATGATATCGTGGTAAAATATCCCACAGAGGCAGATCATAATGCTGTCTATGAAAAAGTTAAAGTTGATAAAACTATCCAATGACCTAGAATGACGCTTTGTTTTCTCTTGTCCAACTGTCGAATCATCTTAGCAACTTCTGGATCCTGGTACAGATCAAAGGCCACATCGTCAATCGACGAAACATGGTCAATGCTGAAAAAAAATAGCAATGATTGTTCATCAAACACCAAAAATAATCAAAGGCAGTGATTAAAAACCCACCTGTTCTCACTGTACTATGAGAACAACACGCTCTCATGCAAGACTTGTCTTGTCAAAGCACGTTACAAATGTTTAATTGTATTGTACAGTGGAGCAAATGGTTGAGATGTTACCAATTGATATTTTGCACATGAATAAAGGTCTATTTTAGCCAACTGACTGAATCCGGGAAAATATTCAGAGGGGTCAGCTAATGTCTTCCCAGAGAAGTGTTTCCTAGGTAACCCAGCCAAAGTGGTGAGCTACTTTAAAAGACAATAAGAGTCCTATACAAATGCTTTGATTATACATAAACAATTTTAAACATGCGCTCTGTACTCCGGGCTTATCACCAATTTGAGTTGATCGCTCTAAGCTTATACACAAGTTCATTCGTTTCGAAAACTACCGGGTATACACCGGGTCTCAAAAAAAACTGTGCAAATCTGTTTCTGTCAGAACTTCGTCAAATTTCAACCAATATTAATAACTTTTGGTAGGTAGATGGAAAAATGGCTGAACTTTTACGTTCATGCAATATATAAATTTTCCACCTCACCTGATTCGTATCACCGCACTACCCTGTTAAACACAAAAGTACTAATTTTGTATAAACAGGGTGATTTTAAGAAAATGACCCCCTTACGTCGGTTGTTAATATTTCGGTCAAAAGTACGAATTCATAAATAACATTTTACAGGCTGAAAGGCAATTCATATCTGCGTGTAACTGTCAAATTTGACCAAAATACTTCAAACAGAAAAAAAGTTATTAAAAAGTTATTATTGACGTCACCATTATTTTTTTTATATAATCTGATAATGTTTAACTCATTGCAATTTGAGCTACACACAGTTTGGAGTTTCTGGACATGAGACCAAGTAGGTGATGATTAGCAAAGAGTAATGTAAATGGCAATGACCTGCAGGGTAAGGCATGCTGCTGATAATGATGACGATTGTATGACAGCAAGAGTGTGTTTAACAGTTTCTTGATAATCCTTTCGTCAACTGTTAATATTTTTAAATTATATTTCACAAACTTAAAGGTAATTCATATCTACACATAAAGACCAAATTTTATCAAAATATTTCAATCAGGTGAGGTGGAAAATTTATATATCGCAAAAAAGTTCAGCCATTTTGCCATGTATACCTACCAAACGTTATTAATATTGGTTGAAATTTGACGAAGTTCTGACAGATTTGCACAGTTTTCTTTAGACACGGTGTATAATCGCACATGCATTCTGTTCTGCACGCTGCTGAGTGTTGTCAATGTTCGAGCAATGAGCAACGACCACTATTTCCTTATGTTGGCCTTTACCTATGTTTTATATGTGTTTAAAAGTAGCCTATGTTTTAGTGTGGCTGGTTAGTTAAGACTGCACATCCAGAGGTTCGCAAGGATGATTTTAGGGGGTTGGGTTGTTATCCATTAGACGTGGCAACAAAACTTAACATGTCTCATCTAAACTCTAAAGATATAATTGTTGCATTGAACAAACTTCAAGAAATCTTTTCAGGTCGTTTTAACCTGTAATCCCATCCTAACACGCCTTGACAATGGCCATAGGCCATATAACAATAACGCAAGGACCAAAAGTGCATAATGATAATATCAAGTGGGATCTTACCGCGTAATTGTAATCTCAAGATTTCTAGGACGCCACTTTCAAGCCTAGCGCTGGGCACCATGCAGCCAACTCACGAGCGCTGCGTAAAGTCAAAACTTGAAAAGAGTTAGTCAGTCAGAAGGAAGTCCGTGTTTGTCCAAGGTCGATTTCCAGAGGAGCACAGAATTGGCAGACCATCTGCATATGCATGAGATGATCGGCGCTCGTCATAAGGGCACACAGCATCCTACTGATTCATGACGAACACCGCTCGTCATTCGTCAATATACTGATCGTAACATGAATAAGAATATTGCAGGTCATATTATAATATGGGAAAATATCCTTAGACCTATATCATTTTATAGGAGACAGTATACTAGTATGTGTGCAAGTGATATCATGTTAGCCTATATAATGACAAAGGCAGTCAGCTTTATAGTGTTTCCTATTCTTTATGCACTTGTGACTTTGAAGGAAGAAACAAGTGAAACGACGACTTCTCTTCGAAAAGAGTGCAGTGAGTAAACGATGATGTAATAATATATATTGTGTGTATAGTCCTACCAGCATGATTGTATCTCATGTTAGAACTTATGAATCGTTTGATCGATATCGACAATCGATCCAATCTCGATTCGCTTTCAAACTGCATCTTCAACATTTTAATCTGCTCTTGTTCATTTAATTCTATTATCTTTTTGTTCAAAGTAACAAGTCCAGACTATGTATCATATTGTATCAACATATATAATTTGCTTATATGCTAATTCGTTCTCGCTAACGCTCTCACTATCGGTCTCGCGGCCGTAACGGTCTCGGTAAAGTCGAGCAGATTTCGCCCGCACCCACGCGTTCCAGTAAGTAAGTATAGTTTTAT
>JAQFXW010002260.1:0-13348 GCA_034693945.1 Dendrobaena attemsi
AAAGTTTTGTCTAGTGGGGGAGCATTAGAAAACTTTCTCTTGAACAGATATTTAGAGAAAGTAGAACGTCTCACATTGCATAGACTGGTTGTAATTAATCCATGGAAATTACTCATTTTGTATATTTGTGCTCCTAGGAGGCAATACAGAAATGCATCACATTGAACATTATGTAGCATCGATTTGAATAAATCCTCTTAGCCTGGGGTACATGGTGTTGAGTGGCATGTGAACACTTGAAGTTGTTGAGACTTGGATTACATGTGAAAATGAGTGGTATCATAAGGAAGTTCAGATGTCGTGGCTATTACAGAAGATGGCTGTTCCAGGGAACATCTGCACTCCTCTGCACAGCTGTGCTTATTTCTTCCTTTTCATCTCTGCATGCTGTCTTCCCCAATCCTCTTCAGTCCTCTCCTCACAATTTTACACTTCTCCAGTTATCTCCTTGATATTCATTGCCTTCCCAGTACTACTCTAGTCTGCTTTTGAATTCTTCTTTTATCTCCTTTACTTTCCAGCTGCATGTCCTCACACCATGGGTCTTGCAGGTCATCCTTTCCTCTGTTTCCCAAGCCTCTTGGATTCTCTCTTCTTACCTTTTGTCTATTCCTGTCTGCTCCTCCCTTCTTCTCTCTTCTCTATTCAGTGATGATATTCACACTGAAGAGGAGCAGTCAGGGGGCCGGATGGACTGATAAAAGGAGATGAAATGAGATGAGCGCGATCAATGGTTAGATTAATCTGCTATTTAGGCTGGACAAGTCTGCCTGGTGGGATTGATGAATTGAGTGAATCCATATATGCCCACAATATTTAAAACTGTGCAATTCGTCACCTTTAAAATAGTGGCATACGGACACGCGATTAGTTTGTTGGACTGTGAGGTTGAATCTCCAGCATAGGAAGATGAGGCTCTTGGAAAGAGGATCCATTATGTCACCTGTTGATAATTTCTGTTGAAATAAGTGTTACAGGTCCTATAGCCGTAACCATAGCCAGAGGTGTCCATCCCCGCTAAACCTATGAAGCATTCTTCCTATTTTGATCAAATTTCCCCTTATTTTGATTAAATTTGCCCCTATTGTCATCAAATTTTCTCCCTATGAAACAACGGCACCCCAGACGATTCGTTGACTGTCCACAAATGCGAAAAATCTAGATTTTCAAAACTGTAAGCACAGTTTAACTGTCAAATTCTTGAATATTTAGTTTAAACAGCTTTAGACATTATCAACTACGAAGACATACTGCTTTTACCATGTAGTCTTCCACTTATGACATAATAGTACAATGTATGTGCCATTTGCCATTACGAATAATCATGCCATAGAATGGCTCACAACATTTATACTTTACTAAAACATTGCTTCTGCGGGGCTGTGCATGATTAAGAAATACAATATGTGAATATTGATTATTATACAAAACAACACATAAATTATAAGCATAGATCGATGGCTTCGATATACACAATAAATAATGTTGTCATTGAGATATGGGTACTAAAGACTTTATAATTATATGATATACATTACTCAACAATTTTAAAATGATGCTTGGATCGAGAACAGCACAGTGAATAAAAGATTTTATTGATCTTAAGACAATAATGTGAAAGTAAATAGAACCTTAAACTATTACAGTATACAAGCATATTTTCAAATCAATGTATTAAATATTTAAAAGAATTCTCTCAATCTGAAAATGCTATGAAGATGTCTGTTTCATCCCCCCCTCCCAGAGGATATACGCCTCTGACCATAACCACACTTTTTATTGAACCAAAGCAAAAGTTTCACGGTTGAATTAAATTTAACTATAACAATGAAACAAAGGGAGTCCTTAAAGGGCCTAAACCTGCTAACAAGCTTCACGCTAAAATAAGTACGATTTCGTAAAAAGGCAGTCATGATGCACCGATTTATGATTGTTTATTCATTCAGTTAATATTATCATGGCACTTAAGCATATGGCTGCTTAGAGACACTTAACTCAGCTCTCCCTATCGACTTTGGGGAAAGCAGAGCCGTGGTACTTGTATATGGTATCTTTCTCTAATCTGTCATTTTTCCAAGGTGCTTCTTATTTAGATAATTTACTTTACTGATTTCTGTGTTATGTTCTTATGGTAATTCAAATTTGTTCATTTTAGTTTAAATTGTTTTTAATGATTCTAGCAAACTCCAGCTGGTTTCTCAGACTTCTGCGTGCGAAATATCGGCCAAGCAATCCTTGGACGAAAAGAAATTGAACTAGCAGAGCAAGGTGAGTTATTTTGAAGTTGAACTATTCCAACTTAATGAATGGCTGGTTGCACCATTTAAACTATATGTCCTAAATGAATGACTTTAAGTATTCTAACTGAATGAATTGCTGGTTGCACCATTTAAACTATTTGTTCTAAATAAATGACTTGTTAAACTGTTCTACCATCATGAATAAGTGGTTAATTTATTAATGCTGGTTAAACCTATTTACACTATTGAAGTTTAATGAATGACTGGTTGGGAGATTTGTTCAATTATCCTGATGTAATTAATACAGTTTTAAGCAATTGTAATCTAGTCTAATGACTTCTGCAGGACTGTTTTCATAATGTAATTAGTTTTAGTTGATGGTTGCTTCAAGTTACATTGTAGTCAGGGTCATAATCTATTGAAAACCCAAGTTGAAATCCCAGAAGTCAGAGAACCATAACTTGAGTTATGAAGGGTAAACAAGCTGAAATAGATGAGAAGATGAGTTTTAAGTTAAGAATTAAATTACATTAGGGAACTGAATGCAGTTATGAAAATCAGGATTATATTGCATGGGCTTGTCCCACCCACCACAACTGACTTACTACCTATTCCCTCTGCTCTTGGCTTCACGACCTAGTTCTTACTCTAGCAAACCTGATAAAACTTTATTGGAAGATTGGTATTCTCTATTTGATATCATGCTGTTTGTACACTAGACTATGGTTCTTTCGTAACCGGTTTCATAAGGAAGGTACTCATTTCCTTAGAGTGCGCAAAACAGTTGATTCTAGTTGCTTTTTGCACAAGCCACGGAAAATACTCCACAGCCAAACACTATTTCTTACCGTGCTGCAGATATCAGAGTGCAATATTCGATGGTATGAAGGGCGATGAGGTATGAGGAGATAGGGTGCCTTGTTGGAATGCAATGCATCGCGAACCACAAGACAGATTTTAAATTGAATTTTTATAGCAGCTCAGGATTGGCCTTAATGGGAAGACAGTGTAGTAGATGCAGTAGTCATGCGATATGTTGGTACAGTCGGTTCAGCTTTAGTGCATAGCATCGAAGTCAAGACTGCCTGGAACCTATGCATTTAACCGACTTGTGAGCGGTTAAAATTGCAAAATCTACTGGTATTTAAAAACTAAGATGGTACTGGTACTTACAAACCATACTATAATTATGCCTTTGGTAGCATTCAGTAAATTAAGTAAATTAGAACTATTTATATCAACTACAAGTGTCAAGTAAGCTACAAGAACAGTCTACATTTTCTGAAATCTCGATGATGACTTGAGTGTTATGTTGCCAGCTATCATTTTCTGTGCATGGGTGACCTGAATAGACAGCCAGGATGTTCTTAGATGCCTCACCTCATAGCACTGCAGGCCTATTGTTCGCTATGTACATTACAAAAGTACGCACAATGCCATTTGCATATACCCAAAATAGCATCCATTGAATGCCTTTCTTTGAAATGGGACTTGTCAGCTTCTGAAGCTGTAAATGTTCAGTAAGAACTTTCATTCATTCATTAATTCAATTGGGGATTTATATAGCACCTATTAGAGCTGCACCGATACTAACATCGGTATCGGGCGATTATTGAGTTAATCGGTATTGGTCAGCCGATATTTGTCTTAGTTTCGGTGTCTGGATGTATGTATGTCTGTCCAGATAGATGTGACATCCATTCCTGTTCACATTTGTGTTTCCAGTGACATCCCCAACTTAACGCTCGATTCATGCAGTAGCAACACTTGAGTTGCGTGCAGCACTGGGGATGTCACTCACAATATAAATGGTAACTTAGCGTAGCACATCCACTTAATTGTTAAACTTAATTAAAATATAAAATCTGATGCCATTATACCAGAGGTAGCGAGTCGTTAACAAACTAGACTAGCGATCTAGTGGCTGCAGTTTGTTTAGACATTATTTGCTCAACGTCTAAATAGGGTCATCAGATAAAGTTATTGTTGTCATTTGTAGGCAACTCGGAAAATGTGATCTTGCAAGTAGATTATACTTAACTTCTGTTGCTTTGGGGGTAAATATTCGAGTTGGCCTACATGCATATTATTGTCTGGTGCAAGATATAGGCCTACTTAAATCTCTAAAAGTAACGGCCGAGTGATATTCACGACCAAGTGATATTCACGTGCATTTTATAACTATGCGAGTGTGAGTTATATTCGTGAAAATACGGTAGGGGCCTATATGTATCATTACGCTACTAAGTGATTAGTTGCTCGGCGCTATAAATTGTAGAGTAATCGGTTTTTATCGGTGTCAGTATAATTGGCAGAATGTGATATTGGTACAGCTCTTACCTCGGAGGTGTAGTAGCTCTGATGGTATGTAGGACATGTTAACACATTGAAACATCTCTTGCCAGTTAGGCACTGTAATCGAAATTGTAAGCATCACCCGTATTAGCCATCTGTCTGTCTTCCTGCCTTACTTCCTGGATCTTGACCCTCTGCATTATGATTCTAAGTTGACTAAGCGCCTGTGAATAATCTGGTTCTCGCGACTCCGCTCTTGTGGGCGCTATAGAAGTTTCGAGTTATGATTACATTATGCTGACTGTAGCTCAGTTTACCACTGCCACCTAACAATGAAAACCAAGTATTTGACTTTAGCGAGAGTAGTGTAAAGCGACGACCCCATGTCCGACTTGGTGATCTTCTGCACTTCATCCAATAATAGCACTCTGGCGAGAGCGTTATCTTTTAATCAGCCACTCAGGTCTATTGTTAGAAATGGATTCTGCCTAGAGCAGTCAATCCACCTAACTTAAATGCCCATACATTTTTTAGTTATTGACTTGAGCCTCTGAGTAGGTTCTTGAATGAATAAACGAATGAAAGAAGAAATTTGGCATTAGAATTCAGGAGAGGAGGTCTATTGTTAGAAATGGAATCTAGCAATATTCTATATTAGAATTGAATCAGAGAAGACACTATGATTAAAGGAAATGGCCAAGTATAGTTCTAATACAGAGAGCATGATATTTGTAGTGAATCAGGTGAAGTGGTATAGATGTAAATAGTTTAATGTTAGCAGAAACCCAGCTGTTCAATAATTGGCATCGATCTGCATTGATTGGTATGGACTGGTTGAGTAGAAAGTGCCTTAAGATTGAGCTAGCTGAGAAAAGGAGTTGAAAATTGGCAGTTTGTGGGCAATGTCTAATATAATACATGAGATCATTGGGTGTAATAATGCCTCAAGAACTGTGCACCACGCTACCTCATAGGCAGCATTAGTCTGCTCTCAGAGGACCATAATTGATTCTGCCTGGCATCTTCAAAGTCTGACGATGTATTTGTGCAAGTGACTAAAACAGGTTATTGGTCCTTTCCGGTTCTCCGCCCATGTGCCTGGGATAGTCTCCCGGCACCTATTCATGAAGTCAGAGGCGTTTCTGTCTTCCAAATGCATTTTGAAACAGGTAAATTGCTACATAAAATGCCTTGAAATGAGCAGAGAAGTTGCCTTGTTGGAATGCAATGCATCTTGAACTACAAGACAGACTTGAAATTGTATTTTATAGCACCTCAGTCTGGCCTTTATGGAAGCAGTTGTAGTAGATGCAGTAGTCATGTGATATGTTGGTACAATTGATGCTGCTTAAGTGCATTGCCTCGGAAATGTTTTGAACATGCACACATAACTGACTTATTTAGAACCTTTGTTACACCACTACAATACCACACGCCACAAATTGAGCTCATATACATAAACAACCAATGAAAAGCAAATAATATTGACATAATTATATCACTATTGCAGGGCTCCAGAGTCTATTAATGTCAAGCAGCGATTACAATAACACACCAAAGTGCAGCACTTCCAAATGTTAAGAATATTAGTTTCTTAAAATGAAACATTTGATTTGTGCTGCAATGTTTCCATAACTAATGCCCTCTTATCAGGACGCATTATTGTTCAAGAGTTCATGACTTTTGGTTTTGAAATTTGTAAATATTCGTTATGCACTGCATTCCAACGAGGCAACCTATCTCTGCTCATATCAAGACATGTTATGAAGCAATTTGTTTGAAAAGTTTGTATGTTTTTATTATTATTTTTAATTGTAAAGCACGAATTTGTAAACATCATTTCAGTGTTTTTGTACAGTAAAGAAACGCAGTTCTTCTGTCTTGACATAATATTATTTGAGGAAAATTTAGATTGCGAATAAACTCCTGCTTTGTTTTCAGACTTTGTTTTCACTACATAAATCATTCCTAAAATGTACACAGGTTGTAGATTCCTTTTTCAGAAGATGAAATTAATTGAATAAAATGTTTTAATTTGTCATACATTTCTTGTGAATTTATGTATATAATCTCCTTCATCAGCAGATCTTCCCACCAGCTGAGAATGGTCTGTGTCCTCAGTTTATTCCATCAATCAATCACAATAATTTGTATAGCGCCATTTAAAGATCTCTAATCAGAGGTGCTCCCGACCCAGGCCCGGTCAAAAAGAAAAGTCTTAAGGAGACGATGGAATGAAGTCGAGGAATCGCGGGGAAGCAAGCAAAGGGCAAAGTGGGAGGCCATTCCAAACAGTCGGTCCCACAACCGAAAAAGATTTTTGCTGCATAGTTGCAGTATGCCAGAATGGAACAAGAAAGTCACCACATAGTAAACTCACACTCGTTTGCTTGTGGAGCAGAATTCTTTGTACTGCTTTGGTGGGGATTTGAAACCCAACCTCGGATATGACCCTATGGCACAATAAGCACAGACTGTTTGGCTTGAATCAATGAATGTATATAGTTTCAATATCATCCATTTGCCAGCTTCCTCTACCTGCCTGTTCATAGCTATGCCCCTAGGTAAACATAATCACAGCTGAGAAAGGCCAAGGTTTCCTCTTTCATTGAGGCTGCTGCATTTGTACATTTACATAGTGGACTCTTGAGTAAATGACGAACAGAAATAGATGGATTGACAGAGAAGACAGGCATAAAGACGATGAGAGATAGACACATGCATGTCATGCATACATGCACAATGCACAGTGCACATACACAGGAGTGATAAAAGAAATGGCTGAACTATTTGAGTCTGAGAGAACATGAAATACTACTATTGCCAATGAGTTACTTTAAGGACTATGTACATTTCTATTCTATTGGTTTCAAGATAATAGCTGATATCCCTGGCACTAACCATTGGCACTATTACTTTAAAACCCTGAACCAAATCCTAAACCAAGTCCTTGATTTCTTATCTTAATTGTGATGCGAGGTGATGCTTTCCGGGCTTAAGTTATAAAATTTAAAAATGCAATCTTCTATTTCCAGAAACGTATAAAAAAAATTATTGCAGAATATAGTTCTGTAAACATCTATATTTTGAATTGTGTTTAATGAATTTGTGGTACATTGTTTTCAACATATGGTGACATTCATTGTGTAGCATATATTTTGAGAGGCATATTGTAGTGTGTAGTAGTTCAGGGACCGTCTGAATTGGAAATTCAGTGTGCATAATGGCTTGCAGTGATCTATTTTCAGAGATATATTATGGTAGAATTGGGGTCTGATCCTGTTCATGTATTTCAGAGATGTATGGAATAATGGTTCTGCGACGAAGAGCAGCCAAAGACAAGCCGCTGCACGGAGCAAAGATTGCGTGTTGTACGCACGTGACGGCACAAACAGCCGTAAGTCAGTGCACTTAAGTTGTCGTTTGCTCATTTGCCTCATCGATTGTCTACAAAGGAATTTCCTTCCAATAGCTGTGAAGTATTGAAAATATTTATAATACGTGATGATTTGGTCATCGATTTTGTCTGGTTCCCGTTGTATTTTATTGAGCAGCTGTGAATCATTAGGCTTTGGCTGCAACATTGCAAATCAATATCCTGTGATAGTTTTTAGAATTGTCCATTTATCAAGTTATGTAGTTTGTCAAATGCCTCTAATTGATAATTTATTTATGCATTAATATTCTTTTACTCAATGTATTCTGTCTTGGTGGTTCTCAGCCTTATGAACCTCACTACCACTTATACATTTTGTGTGTTGGTCACAGACCACCGCTGAAATTATGTGCTGATGATGCATTAGTATGATTATTCGACCATTTGAATTTATATTGTATATTATATAGCAATGATATAATAAATTTGATATCATTCAGTACTAAGAAACATGTTATCGCAAATCATCAGATTATTTGCAGCCAAAGCCTAATGATTCACAGCTGCTCCATAAAATACAACAGGAACCAGACAAAATCGATGACCAAATCATCACGTATTGGAAGGAAATTTCATGAGCCCATGTGACCATTGGATTTTATGAAAAAATTTATAAATTAATAACATTTATCAGTTTTTAATTTCTATTATGTAAAAACATAAAATTTCAAGCCGTGCTCGCAGACCACCAGGCAGGTGGCTGCGACGGTCCACAGGTTGAGAACCACTGTTTCAGCTCACACAGTTATAACTTAAATTATACAATATTGTTACTAAAATAAACTGCATTGTATGCTTAGTAGCACACTTGATCTGAAATGCTGCAATTGCTGATCTGTTTCTGGACACTGCTGTCTGTGACCCAACAAGTAGAAATGAATGGCAGGTTCTGAGGTGCCAAAGACCTTTGCATTCATCGACTGTTGGCTGTAAATTGTAAGATTAGGAAATAAGTAACTCCCGTGTATGCCACTTGCTCAACATTAAAGATTGACTCTTCTATTTTTAATGCAGGGAAGGATGTGGCACAATGTGGTTATAACCACATTATGCCGTTGTTCCTTCCATTTCATCTTGGCAGATTGGCAGTTGATGGAGATGCAAATACCTTCATCTGCTATCGATTTCAGACTGAGGCTTTCCTCTTTTGCGCTTGTGCCAGGGCTGTCACTTTCTGGATGCCTGTGATCAATGGTTGGTGGATGTTTGTAGGCAGTGTTTGGTAGAGGCTACATCTAGGCAGTGATTTCACTTCAGAGCTCATGATGTGGTGTGTTTATGGCGATGACTCTACAGAAGTCGTGATTGAGATTCGCTTGACATGTTGAAGAATGAAAACAATAGTGATTTGTCGGTGTATTGGTGTCTTAAGGTTTATTTATGATAACAAAACTGCAGAGTCCTTTATTACAATTAAATGACATTCATTTATCACCACCAGCGCATAATGACTGTAAACTGTGATAAAGGAGGTTTGCAAAGGTCACACAGTGGTATGGTAATACATTATCTAGTGACATGTACGTTGTACAACATGCATTACATACTACATAGGTGATGAGTTTATGAAAGGATTGTAGGTGCCCAGAACTGGCGAGCTTGTTTGATAAATGAAAGTGCCCGCGCGTGAGCGCTGGATAATTTTTGACTCAATATTTTGGGGCACAGAAAATGCATTAAAATGCAAGGGCAAGCACTTTGTAGTGGCATGTATGCCTGTAGGAGTGTAGGGCCTAGATATAATTGTATTTTCATCAAATTTTGGCAATTTGTTTACAAAAGTGGCATGGGGTCATTGCATAATTATGTCACGCCGAAAATTGCCGTTTTGACCCACCCACCTTGTCACACTTCATCACGTTTGCCCGTACCTACCTACCCACCACCTATAGCATGACGTATTTTTTGTAGACCCTACATTATGGAAAACCATTGTAAACTTACTATGCTTCTTGAGCACCGTATTCCGTATAGCATAGGTTCCTTCAACATGTCGATGATTGTCTAAAATATTATTCGTTTTTATACGTTTTAGAAAATAAAAAAGAACTTTCAACTTTTAATCATGGGCCCCCTAAACTAAAGGCTCAAATAGATAGTTGTTTTAAAAATCTCCGTCTGTAGGCCTAGGGCCTGCATGTAGTTTCGGTCTGAAGGGTAGCCTACTTTGGGTAGTGCACGATTCGGTTGGTCAAAAATTGATATATCCCATATGAATAGGTCTTATTCAATATACATTAAATTTTTTAAAGCGTTACGTCACATTCAGCTGAACCCACCTACCCCGTAACGTTTCGTCACGTTCCCAGGGACCCCACCCACCTGCCCTCGAGCGTGACGTAATTATGCAATGACCCCCAATAAGAATTTCTTTTAAAGTTGTAATGTAAACATCTGTATATTGTCACATTATTGTGTCCATCCTACTGTTAAACTGGAAAAGACCTGTTCTTCTCATCCCTTGTCTATGAATAAGCTGGTTCCCACGACTTCCCTTTTACGAGCGCTGTAGAAATCTAAAGATTATGATTACAGGATCGCCGCACTGCGTGTACCAAGAAAGTCTAGGAATTCCTCGCAAATTTTTTTTGCTTTCTCGGATTATCATTATGTTTGGCTTTATTGGCTTTGGTTAGGACAGAGTTATGTGAAATTATCGCCTTGACAGCGGAATCTGCAATCTGGCAACCTACAACTCTTAAGAGTTAAAGATAATTATAATATTACATGCATGCAGCTTTAATTATGAGTAGGTTAGCAATGTCAAATTTCACCAATGAAGATCAAACAAGCTACTTTTCATAAGTCAAATTTAACATTGAAGGAGACCATAATTTACATGGATCTAGGGTTGAGGCCTAGAGAGAACTTGATCAGAAAGCAGAATAAACTCTTAAGAATATAATTGGAAATAATTTAAGTTGTTAGTGAAATGGTTTACTTCCAAAATTCTGATGCTCAATGCTCATGGGTCTCTTCAGTAAGATATTATTAAGTAATTCATTCATTAATTTTGAAAATTTATATCGTGTCCAAGCCGTCCCTTCCTTTCAAGAAACCTACTCAGAGGTGCTCCAAGCACAGCCTTGCATGGCAAAATAAAAGTAAGATTTAAGTAACTTGTAATTTCTCAGAAGGAGTAGGCGCATATCTATAGGGGCTGTTCACTTATTATATAACGGTCAAGGGGTAGGTCTTTGGTCTTTTTGTTAACTTATTGTAGACTGGGTCAAATTCAGACAATGAATTTCCGCACTTCTAATGAATATGGTTTCTGAAGTTTGCTGATAATTGCATTTGTGAAGCTCCTGTATGTCTGTTCTGCTGTTAACGAGTGCTTGATCTTGTATATTGGAACCAAATCAGTTTATCAACTGCTTCCGCTGATGAGCTGATGATGCGTTGACGCCACGGGGACTAAGTTCTTGCTGTCCTCATGGGTGATTACTGCACTGGGGAAATGAACGTGACAATGGATGGGCTTATAGGGAACCAGAGGAGGTAGGCGAGAGACAGAGTAAGACAAAGACAGGGACAAGCAAGAGAGAAGATGTATGGAGAGATACTGTTGAATATAGAAACACACACAGAGACAGGTAAACACAGGTGAACAGAAAATGGGAGACACACATATGGAGCAGAGATAGACGCCGTATCACGTGGTTGTCAACATGTCTCTGTCTTTGTCTCTTTCTGTCATAGTGTGCATGCATGTGTCCTTGTCAACCTGTTGCTATTTTCTAAGGACAGATCAGACCGCTGTACAGCTCTGTCCATGTCAACAGAAGAGTAATAATAAATTCCTCTCCCTCTCTATGTAACTTCGGATCAACCAATGAGAGGCAAGCTGTCTCCTTGAGCTGTTGCTGCAAACCACCTCCCCTTGTCCTTTCAAAGGCATGTACCTTGCATCTGCCACCACTTCTGTATGAAATGCCATCGTGTCAAGTAACGTCATTTATATAGCGTTTTTATAGGTCATGCGCCTTTGTGATTTTGAATTCAATAAGCGCAATAAGGCAGTCCATATATGTTCTGTCGCAATGGAAATGACCTCATTAAGCCGACTGGAGTCCTGTTATGCCTAAGGAAACGGAGCTGCTGGGGAATTTGAGGAGGGGCATTCACTTGATATAGGCTTCTGATTGATGAGCACTTACCTTAAATTAGTCTATATTTAGTCTATATTTAAATTGCAGTCATTGATTTTATTATCAGGTTTGAACTTTAATTTATCATGTCAAATGCTTGTGTTTTTGGTAGATTTGTATTTTATGTGATATTTTAATATTGTAACATATAGTTGTATGGTTTTAATGTCTGATCTCAGTGATCTGTGTACACAGTGTTTAGAATTCTAATCAATCAACATAATTCGCTTATATGCTAATGATATGCTAGTTGTAACCATCGATGTCGTCAACTTCGGGCCGCTAACGGTCCTGAATCGAGAAGAAAAGTTTCTGGCGTGCGCTGAGATTTATACCGTGCTCGGAACTCGACCGAGCGCATTAAATATTATTCGGAACTCGACCGAGCGCATTAGATATTATTTGGCTGTATCAGTCGCATTAAATATACCCAGTAGAGGGTTGGTTATAGTCTTATTTTCCGTCTTTTATCTTAACTCCGAACGAAACTCCGAACGTAAGATTTATTGGTTCAGTTGCACGGGATAGGGTAATTAAGCTAAGTCAGTTTGCATTGGATAGGGTAAGTATCTTTATATTACGAAATAGATCGCGTTTCGAGTAAGTAGTAAGTAAGTAGTTATATTTTTTCAAATTGTGGTCGTTAATTAATTCTGCCCGTAATTTTTACGGGTTACAGCCAGTATTTACAGATTTTTACTGTGCTGGCACCCAGGGGCTTCTATCCCTTCCAAGCAGCCGGGCTCAAAAACTCATGACTTTCCATTTTCCCCCCTCAAAATATTCTTCCATCCCATCTGACCAGTCTTCCTCCCTTTTTCTGAAAATTTTACATTATAAAATGTTCCCCTCCTGTTTCCACTGGGCGCAGGTGCGCCCGCGTGGTATAGGGATAGAAGCCCCTGCATCTGCCTAGTTATCTATCAATCTGCCCAATCATGCAGTCATTCCATTCATCCGTCAATCTGCCCAATAATGCAATCATCTGCCCATTCATTTTGCCATCTGCCTAGGTATCTGTTAATCAGTCTGGCCATTTATCCATCTGCCTAGATAGTATGGCCTTCTACCCAATCATCTAATAATCTGTCTATTCTTCCATTCATATGTCGAATCATCCTCTCATCTACTGCCAGTACCTGGTCATCTTCTTGGGACGCGGTAGTGTAGTGGTGAAGGTCGCCGCCTTGCAACCGAAGGGTAGCAGGTTCGAATCCCACCCGCCG
>JAQFXW010002261.1:0-13345 GCA_034693945.1 Dendrobaena attemsi
GGGACTAGATGGCCACTTGAACCCAGAAAACAATCACAAGTTCCCTCTTTCTGGGTCTCTACTTTCAGAAAACGTAACGGAATCTGCATTGAACTGAAGGTCGCCACTGTCCCAATTCGACTAGACCATTCTAACAGATTGTGTACGATGAATGATTTTACTTAGGAATCAGTCATCGATAGTTACGCTGGCCAGGTTGTGACCATCATTGAAGAGATTCAAGCCATACCAAGCGGACTGGGCGCCCTCCTATTTGTGTGAACTTTGTCATCCTTTCAAATTACACCAGCCATCGTACACTGCAATCCGCTGTTCGTGGCGACTTGGCTGTCCTTTTTGCCCACTCTGCAACAATGCAGAGCTGCTCCTCTGTGGCTGATCTGGTAATTTGAAATGGGCGCCACCTGTCCATGCACCAACTACCACATGTCTTGTAATTGGTTTCACCAGCTGCTGAAGACCACTATGTTCCGCGTGGCCTGGGTCGGGAGCACCTCTGAATAGGAATCTCAAAGGGGAGCTATATAAGATTCGATTGATTGATCGACTATTTTGACTGAGTGCCGTAAATCAATTGGCTCCAATGACTTGACTTTGTGGGCACTGAAGAAATCTGCTGCTGGAGACTATAAGTATAAATACAAACTGAGTCATATCATAGCTAACCAACTACAATCATGAAACAAAGTAGGTAACTTAAGTAGTGCATGGCGACTGGACAGTTTACAAACCACTGACAACATTATTTCCCAAGCGATTTCCCCACAACCAAGTTAGCGAGGCATCTACCATGCTGTCATTGGCCACTAGTGGAACAACACATGTTAACTATACACCCATTGAATACACTAATGATGGTCACTGGTCGTAAGCTTTCATGATCTTTGGTCCTAACCTTAAAGATCTTTGATCCAAGGTTTTAGAATGATTGCCTGTTGAATAGGCACAAACTCAACAACCGCACTCCAACAACACAACCAATAACATATGTACCAAAGAATTTTCCCTCTTATAAAGCTGCCTCCATGTCCACATCAAGTAACAAGACAACTTAATTTACGATTGTTGTAAGAGGAAAGCCCAATGCAAGAGAGTAATAACAAGGTTGTGTCATACTGTTCAGAGCTCTATGCTCCGGAAAGATTGTACTACGATTCATGTTCAAACGAAGCAGGTCAGAAGGAATTTCAAGAGTGCCTACACATCACAGGCACTGAGAGACATTTTCACATCATGCTTGTGTCTAGAAATCCGGACACCATGGTAAAGGTATACATTCATTATCAGAGATCTGTTATTAGTACTCATTAACTCATTTAATTAAACGTGATGCAAAGTAATGTGAACAATGTATAGCCTCCTTAAATATCTCACAAACTAGATTAACTCAACAGAGAATAACTCGGTTAAATTAAATTAACTAACATATAAATTAAAGAACAGAAACAGAAATAATCCACAAATGACTTCAAAAACAAAAGCAGTTCCGCAGTCAGTGGTAAGTGAATTGGCAGCTTGCTCTTCGGCTCTGGATCAACGGATAATTTAAACAATGTCATAAAGCATACAGTCTTTATTATTGTCTGAAGTGGCATCTACATGCATTTGGGAAATGATGGTAGATGTTGCTAGTCACCTTGTCACCTTGTGCTGTCGATTCGTAGAATCCTAGCGACCATCACGATGAAGCGTCTCCATTTCCTTCTTTCTGAAGTCGCGTCCCTTAGTTCTGCCAAATTCATTCCAGTTGTTTCATGTATCTCATCCATCCATGTTTTCTCCTTCCCTCTCCACAAGCCAACATCATTTGCTTTTCCAATTCATCTGATCTCAAAGAACCTCAGCTTTGTTTTTAGCACTATTTGTTGTAGCGTCTCATCCTTGTCGATTCCAATCGCCATGCAGACTCATTCATCAGTTCTTTTCTCTGTCCATGATATTCTCAGCATCTTCCTCCATATCCACATCTCACATGCACTGATCTTTCTCCCCTTTTCTTAGTCGTTGTCCACATCTCACTGCCATAAATTACTGTTGGTATGATCAAGGATCATTCATTATCAATAATAATGTGATAACTGAATAATCAGACATGTCTGTTGCATGATTAGTAATTTATTTGTACAATGCAATCTTATAATGGAGATGAGCATCATCCCTATTTTGCATAGAAAAACAAACGAAAATAACTGAATATTTATACAGCACATTTTAAAACTTCTGAAGCATTAAATATTTTATCAATGGAGTGTCTACTTTGGTCAAGAGTGTTCAACAACCATGCATGCAAAGAGTGCAAAGAGACAATATACAGTGTAAGGGTTCTTAACCACTGAACAAATCAGAATCCATAGTTGTTTAATAGCCTTTCTAGCAGTCAATATAAACAAACGAATTAATAAAATGTCTTCAAACTGGTTTAAGAAACACCTCATTGGAATGTTGCACAAAAGCTACAGATGCTAGCAACAATCTCATGGGTTAAGTATTGATTGATGTTGACAAAGCAAGTTTGTTAGAGGTATGTGTTCCAAGGTCCCTACACTGCCAAACACTTGACGCTTGCTCACATCACATCGTGCGGCTAACAAGACCACATACATTATACTCTAAAACAGTGTAATGTTAAGTAATGACATAGGATAAATCCAGTCAATATAAACCCAATATTGTGTAAACCAAACATAACGAAGTGCAGTGTAAATCTAATACGATGCCATGTACCGTCAGAAGAAATTAACTACAAAGATGTCATTAGAATAACCATTATGGTCATGAGAATTCAAATACTGTTACAAAAGCACTCATGCATGTACAGAGGCAAGACACCGCACACATACGGTCACATCAGACAAGCAAGTAAAACCAACCAATGCAAAATAAGCAAACAAACACAACTGCTATAGACCATCAGCACGGACAGATATACGAAGATAGACAAAAACTAGGGACATCAGACAGATACAGACTGACAACAACACACAATCGAATTGTCTGCATGTGGATCTCTTTAGCTAAAGGAATCGTATTGTTATTATTATAATAGTTTTGTGGCCCGAGGTAAACAAGATCCATCAGGGACTTTAACGTTACTCGATCGATGTTATCCATCTGGAAATGACCCTAATTGTTCTTATCCTTGTTGACAAAAGTGCCACGGAAAGCTACTGTCAGTCATTATCATATAACGATGAGACTTTACTAAAAGCGATTTGGAAAAAATGCAGCTTATCATGGAAGTGTTGTTAAACATAGACAGACAGGCAGAAAGAGAGAGATAAGCACACATGAAAGCAGACAGATGATAAGAGAGGTCCTGCTGTAATGACTGACACCTGAAGCAAACAGGAATGTGAACCAAAGATCTGCAAAACAAGACAACACTAGATACTGTATCACACATGTATATGTATATGCACAAGTTAATAATACCTGACATATATACTACACTATTTACTCACACACAATACGTAACTTATTAAGTTATTAATGTATACCTTAACATAATAATTGCTACACTGAGACAGCTTACGCTAAGTGCAGATGTAGTTTACACATACAGTGAATTTGTCTCCATGCGTACAAATTCACATGAATAAGTAAATTAATTACATGAGTGAGCCATCGTTCACACACTGATATTTATGCCATCAATTCTCAATTTATAAGGTATCAAAAACTATTGAAGCATTTACCGAATGCATTAGCAATCGTGTGTTTACTACTCTCCCAAGGTCGGTTACCATCTCCAGAGAGGCTCAACTAATGATTGTTACATGCACACCAAATTAGCTCAGCACTGATCGACTGATGGCTGACACGTTACAACGGTTTATAGTGCTATAGTTCAGATTCAATTACGCAACCATTCATATTTATTTATATGGAAACCTCCTTATAATGCTGTCCTTTGGGCACCGTATAAGAATAATATTATCATGTAATTACACTATAAAGCAGTTATTTCATAAACCCTACTAAATTTATGATCCAAGACCAACCATGTTAAATGAGTTCTTGTTTAAAAAGCATGTCAGAAACAACTAAATGGTCTCCAGTCCACACTAACTCATATGTATAATATATGCTTATATTAACATACATACACAGCGAAAAGGCAGAGTAAGGCTTGTTCCTATACAACAAGCACTGGCCGAAAGTTGATGTGAAAAATAGTTATTTACTTATTAACGTCTAAGGCTGCAAAAGCACTCAGAAAATTCTAAATCACAACATACACACAAAAACGAAGCTAAACAATGCGCTCAACTTTCAGAACTTCTTTTTTAAGCAGAAAAACGTGTTAACGATTTTTTTATTTTTACACCACGAAAACACGTCTTCCTGTAATCTGAAAGTTTTTCGTAAATTCCAACTCATGAATTTCGAATATGTTAGCGTGCAATAATCTCATGTGAATGCAACTACTCAGTTGCTGCAGGACAGCAAGTTATATCTTTTTGAGGGGACGCGCCCCAATCATTTACTCGTCTTCATGTTCTTGCTTAGGTACTCTTCCTGCTGTAGTTCTTTTCTCAAGTTTACCACTTTATCTATTAACAACAAGCAGCAACACAAAGTATATCAAGCAACACTAAAGAAATAATAATTTAGCATAGTAAATTGATGAACAGTACTCAGCAGTAAGTCAAAAGTAACAGTTAAGAAATAAACTATTAATACACTGCCAATAAACATTTAAATTATTAACAAACCTACAAAAGTGCTGTATACTATTTACTGCTTAAGTATACAGGCAGTCAGTTGATTCATGTATTCATATTCGATTGAAGCATTGTTGTTTCCGTGATTCTACTAAAAATTGTCCAGTTGATAGAACGGACCCCGACTGACCACCAACGCAACAGAGTTGACAGAGGGAGTCATTGGTATACGACTGACTGCCACCGTTACGACCACCGTCGCCTCAACCAGACTGTGAGTAGCCAAAGATTCACTGATTGTTTCTTCCATGTGCACAGAAACGTTTACATTTGTCAAGCGAGTAGTATGCCAAAATTGAAGGATTTTTCTCATGCACCACTGCTGGAAGGCATACGGCTAATAAAATTATGTACGTCCAGGTCTCAAGAGCCAAAAGGAACTCTATGGAGATGAATGTTATTGCCTAATCAAAATGTATGTATTCCAAAATCTCCTCTGACACTGTTTGCACAGTTGTCAGCAATTGTAGCAATTATGGTTTTATTCAATTTATATGCATGTTATGCATACAGAGTTTGTAAAAATGCTAAAAAAACTAGCAACATAAATAACAGCTTAAATACAAGCTAACAACGTAGAAAAAGGAAAACTCAAATGATTTGGTTGCTGTTGATTTGTTGCACTCACCCCTCAGCTGAGTCATGGCTTCAATCTTATTGTTCAGTAGAGATTCAAGCTGTTTAGCATAGGCTAAAACAAAACAAACAGAATGGCATACTCATTAGCATAGGCTAAAACAAAACAAACAGAATGGCATACTCGTTAGCATAGGCTAAAACAAAACAAACAGAATGGCATACTCGTTAGCATAGGCTAAAACAAAACAAACAGAATGGCCTACTCGTTAGCATAGGGTAAACCACAACGGACAAGATAGCCAACATTTTATCGTATATCATAACAGAACGTATATTATCTTACATCATCTGCCTAACCTTTCCACTGATTTACATTACTGTACTTTATCGAAGTTGATGTCTCAAATACTTTACATTAGGATTACCTTAAAACCGGCACCAGTAAACTTATTAGAATAACTTCTCACAATAACGTAAATTACCTCACCTAGGGTTACCTAACTTACCTAGCTTAACTTTACTTTATCTCACAACACAGTCCTTCATTTTAACTTATCTCAATCAGAGGCATAACAGAAACAGATTTCGGGGAGGGGGTTATTTTTTTAGTCATTAGTCATAATTCAGATTTTCTTCCATTTACTCTGCAAAATTTTCCAATTACCTCTTTTATATTCATTTGCCACATTTATCCATTTTACCCTGAAAATCGTGTGTCTTCCCAATCTTTTTTATATCACATTTCTACATTTCTTTAAAAATTCCTGTTTTGCATACAGAAAAATTTATTTTCAAATATTTTCGGGGGGTTTTCCATAAAAAATACATGGCAAAAAATACTTTGGATGGGTTTCAATGAACTCATAGAACCCCTCAATAGCCTCTGCCTCACGTCACCAAACTTGACCTTTTCACACGACTTCATAAACCTTCTTTAATCTTACCAGACCTTACTTCTTCATAAATAACTTACCAAAATCTGTGAAGCCGTGACATTCACTCACCTTCAACATCGTAACCGGCACCATCTGTCATTTTGAGCAATTTCTTATCGATATCATTCCACTTGTGAGTTAGCTGCAAAAAATAAAATTCATCTCCTGCATTAATTTCTGGAATCAATCAAAGCTAATTGGCTGCTAATTAATAAGGTATGCTACAATAAGTTACATAAGTTAATAAACTGACTACATTGGAATTGAACTACTTTGCAAACCATACCAACTGGTCAAACATAACTACCATTTCTTCATTAATAGAGCCTCATAAACTGATCACTAATAACTATGGTTTTATTAGAAGTGAACATCAATATGACGTACACTGCACAGCCTTGTGCATATTTATTATGGTGCCATTGAGACACTAGATAAGAAAGATCAGATTAAAAATTCAAGTGTAAACAACATCATTAAAGCTACTAGGAATATGATGGTCGGTTGTTCCCTATACCTCGATGATGTCACGATGTTCGTCGATGACAGCCTCCTCCTCCTCCTGCATATGATTAAGCACTTCATGAAACTCATACAACTCCTCCGGCAGCTCCTCCACCTTCAATCAACATCAAAACAATGCATGGGAAATCTGATAAAGGAAAAACTGATGAGTACTTTTAATTCTATAAGTTAACGCAGGTCTACCCAGCAGTTGAGGGAGTTGCTATTTGTGATGCTAAACTGCTGATCCAACCCAAGGGGAAGATATAAAAGATAATGGTAAGGTAGGTGATGATTTATTGAGCAGCGATCTGGACAATGATGGAGCAGGAGGGAAAATAGAGTGCCCAGATGGATACTTTTGAATCTCACTGATGGATAGGAAAAGGAATGAGTTCGTTTGAAAGAACTCGTAGTGGCATGTATTACGAACAAAGTACGAGAGGTTAGGATGAAATGTATGGACAAATGATTAGAAGAAATGATTTGCTACATAAAAGGAATTATGAACTCGGAGATGTAGTACAGATGCCACATTCAGGACAGCAAAGGTAGAGATGGGTAGACTCAAGAGGAAGATGTTGGAGACAAAATAAAAGTGGATGAGGAGAATCGGGTGCCTGATCCTAACCCTAAAGAGGGATTAATTCAAACCTGAAGGAGAGAATTCACTCATGTCTAAACTAAAGGCCTCATCTGTTCGAACACGCTTAGTAACGCTTACCAATTGATTTCTAGCTCCCTTAACCTATTAGACTTTGATATAGTTATTTAAACTAATTAAGATTTCACAATATGGTTTCATAAATTTTGAAACAATCGCTGATAGATTCCTGTATTGTGCATTATTATAATAATGCTCGAGAACACATCACCGTAAATAACACAATTCTTAACTTCCAAAAACATTCACAGCAATCCGATAAAGAACCCAAAAATGCTCACAGTAATCCAATAAGAAACATCTTTGAGCCTGATATTCACTTCTAAAACTGAAAAGGGTTAGTTGGGAACCAGATGGCATATTCTAGTCAACAAATATCATTCCACCACCTTCATCTCAAGATTACTCAATCTTCTAATGGCAGGTCAAATAAAAGACGCAACGAGATGCATACCAAGCTTCAGATATCGAAATCTAACGACAGAGCAAGGAACTATAGGATGAGCTTATTTGAGGCAAAGTAATATGAAATAATATAGCAAGGGAATGCATTGCATGCATATTAATCTAGGCCTTTGAAGACAGGCATATGTTTACGCAAAGAAATTCATGCATACGGCGTTGCATTGCTTCTTAGTACTGCAATGTATTGTAATGATTACATTAGCGTTCCTCAGTAGAGCGAGGTCACTCTTTTGCGGTGATAGACTGGGTCCAACGGCAGATGTGGGACTCGGTTCTGATGGTCTTCCTTCCACTGGACCCCCTGGTCCCAACTCCTTTACCCTACAATGACAGCATATCCATTTATAATGGCATGCGGAGATGCAGCTACTGTGCTGCTACACAACAACCTAACACACTGTGTCATTATTGTTGTCTGCTGCTCTAAATTTCACCCACACTGTTCAGAAAACGTTCAAACTCCCACAAAACATGTCTGGTTAGATCAGCTACAAGAGCACAAATCCTACATAACCAATCGTGCAGCTATTGTGAAACATTGAAACATATTACACAAGAGTCTTCAGATATACATACAGTCACACACAAGGCACAATATATATATATATATATATATAAATTTTATATGTATCTCAAGGTGCTGTATACATAATGTGCTGTAAAATGTTCAAGAGCATAGCTAAGCAGAACAATAGGTAACACAAAAACAATAGCAATTTAGGGAAAGTGACAGCAAGTGAATTTATTTTTCCTCTATAGCTGGAATAAATGCTATTATTGGGGGTGTCATGGGCATAAATCAATAGCCCTGTGCAAGATCTTCTTAACCTGAAAAACTTTATTGATGCCCATAAATAAGTTTAAAAGTAGAGCAATTTTCATACAGTTTAGAACATACTACAGTATTGTGATTGAGTTAACGAAAATAGCTACAGAAAATGGACTATCAATTGTTTTGAGAATTTATTCTCCATTCCTATTAGGAGCATAGATGTGGAATGGCTTTGCTGAAAGTATGTTGCTTTGATGTCAAGAGGTACTTAAAATGAAATTGTTAATCGATCACATAATACATTTCTAAACAATCAAAAAGTATTAAAGAAGAGAGACGAGATGAGCTAATAATAATTAACTTTAGGTTTATCAACAGATTTCAAACCAATGGTTATCACTGCTGCATGTTTTAGCTCATTAAGTACATTTTCTGTGAGAATATCAGAGATGTTGGCAAGCAGTGCTGTGACAGCTTTCATGACTGCTTGAGCTAATTGTAAACTGATAACGTAAATATAACTTAAATGCACATGCATAGTATAATAAATCTGATATACCGGTACTGATAATTTCTGGCCGCACAGTTAAAAGCAATCCCAACAACTACAACTTCAGTTTTGCAACAGTACCATCAGAAACAACACAGGAAACATTTAAATCTCAGTCCTGAGGTGCATGACCTTGCCTTCAAATGCTTAAAATATGTCCTCCATGTATTCATACCCAGTCTATACACAAGAGGAACAACTGGCACATGAAATAATTCTTGCAATCTTGCATACCAATGGATACTGAGGAAGGTGTCAGATCATGTTGAAGAGAAGGATAGGCCTACCTGTCTGCATAGCGCAGAGTGTTGAGGGTGTGTTCACAGCAGCCGATGCCAGGAGAAATCATGGCAATCTAACAAACGAAAATTGGCAATGTAATACATTAACATATCAGACTACAGAAAACAGGGAATGAAACATTATGTGTTAATGCAAAGTAACACATCACAACAAATTGTAAAGTTAGTAAAAACAAAATAGGATGGAAACAGATTCAGTAACAAAAAATCAGGTAACACAATTAACAATGTCATCAAGGTTTGCAATGAACTACCGATAATAGACCAATAATTTCTCTAAAAAATCTCCAAGCCAGTGGCGTAGCATAGGTTGTGCAGGTTGTGCAATGCACAAGGGCCTTTGAGGTCAGAGGGGCCCCTTGAAGCGAGAAGTGTAGGCCTATATTTTCCGCCAGAATGTACGAACTCATGATCAATAGAGAAAAGCGTGCAAACGAATGTTTGAACCGTTAGCATTCTTGCTTATAGAGTAGCCTAGCTTACAGTAGACTCGACATTATCTTGTTCAAATAATTATTGACTATCTGACGTTATAATTTATATGAAAATTATGTTGTAACTAGCTATAACTGCTTTTTTGCGAGGCGCGGTAATGTAGTGGTGAAGGTCGCCGCCTTGCAACCGAAGGGTAGCAGGTTCGCGTAAGGACCTTGAGCAAGTCCTTCACTCACAATTGCTCATTGCGCTTCAGCGTGTAAACTCCGACACATTCCGGGCTGTGGTCGGGACCGCCTCTGAGTAATAGGAGACTTGAAGGGGCGGTATAGAAATGTGTGAATAAATAAATAAATAAATAACCCGTCAAAAATGCACAAGATACCACTTAAAATGTAAATTTGAGAAGAAAGCAAATTATGGTGATCTTACATTTCATTAATGTTAATTTCGTAAGCTCAAGTGGTGGATGTAAAGCGCCCATAGCGAATACAGGTGTATGTGTTTGCCGTAAAATTTACAGCAAAATTGGAATTTTAGGCACCCTCTGGCTAATAAAATAGTGAATTATTGTGCGTTACTCTCAATTACGTCGATTGTTAGTTTGTTATGACAGAAACTATGGTTTAGAATCATGCAACTGCATGTTTTCTAGATATTTCTGTTAAGAGCACAGGTTTCAAGGGGCCCAACACCGAGATTTCGCACAAAGGCCCAACAATACTTTGCTATGCCACTGCTCCAAGCTTTCACCTAACCCAAAGATCCAACTGGCCACTGTTGATGCATTCCTACATTAAATAAGATAATATAATAATCCATGTAAAGTTTGGGCATTGTGTGACTAGCTTACCATGCAGGTTCGAGAGTTCTCGCCAATGAAGGAATCTCGCAGTACCTGGGTGAGCTTACTCGCTCGGAAAGGTAAGTGAGCGCCTTTCCGGCCCAAAGCACGAATACATTCCTAAAACATATTACAGCAAAATAGATTTATTCAAAGCAGTTAAAGGGTCAGAGAATGATAGACCAATTGTAAAAGAAACTCCTCAGTAGTAAAAGGCAATAGCATTACAAATCTTGATTGAAACTTCCTAGAAATAGAACTTGAGGTAACACGTTTCTAAATCACCCAACTTGTACTGCTTTTAACGAAGGAAATCTCAAGATTGTCTCAGCGTCGAAAGCAAGATTCATGGGTATTCAGCCAAATCAAAATGTGTATGCAGGTACCAACAGTTTCAGTTTTCAGGTAAGGTTTCCGATGTTGGGCAGGTAAACAATCACATGGATAATGGATATCGTGGAACAGTATAGTGAATGTACTCAATTACAAGATATTAAAACAAAGACTGAGTCTTCAGATACAAGGAAATTTAGTCTCATGAATTATCGCCGTACCGTGACATTATTCGTCTGCTTTCTGGTCAGGTTTACAGAAGTAATGCAGAAAATGAATAGCATTCAAGATGAATGGCTCTACTTATCGATAATAAAGAACTAGATTTAGATTCATGTGTTACAAGAGAACTAGATGCACAGATTTTAAAAAAATTATAGATGACTAGATTTACCAACTACAAGATGATTAGCTGTTTAGATGGCATGATGAACAGAGAGTCAACCTTGAGTGCCAGTAGACTTTTGTTAATCTCAGCGCCTTCCATGCGCGTCTGACGATCAGAACTTGATGTATCAGCCCCCCGCTCATTGCCTACACAAAACAGTCATAATCATCATCATCATCATCATCATTATCATCATCATCATCATCACAACTCCAGTCATAAAGCACGCTTCTATTTGTATCAACACGACACTACTCAGAACTGACAAGCGCACTTTCAAACAATCTCATCGTGTCTTGCACCATTCCACAACAACTCTCATTCACAATTTGTAGCACCACGCGATCTCTTTGGTCTGACCTCCCAGATTCTAACCTAACCCAAAATGGACCAAACATCCTGTCACTTCCCAACTTGATTTATATATATTGCCAGAAAATCGTTTCCTTATCCACATTCTATTCATCATCATCATCATCATCATCATCACCTAGCTCAGTTAGCTACATTGGGAGCGCGCCAGTCGTGTGTTTGCACGGATCAAGTTCGAGCCCGATGCCTGCCAACACTCGGGCTAGCACATAGGGCGTGTGAGGAGCAGTGGGATTGTTGTTGCTTTGCGTCCGAAGGGTTGCAACACTCACTTGTGAACACTCACCCCAAAAACACTCCTTCGGGCTGTAGTCGGAACAGCCTCTGAGTAGTAGAGGACTTGAAGGGGTGTGGTATAGAAATGCATAAATAAATATAAAGAAAATCATCATCATCATCATCATAATTATAGGGTGACACGAAAGTTCGTATACCGTTTTCAAAATGTGTTATCTCAGTAGCGGCTTTATATTTCTTTATAATATTTTGTCAGAATATATACAAGTCAAATGAAAGATATTGGTACAATTTTATTATGATCCGGTCCGTGGTTCCCATTATATATAAACAAAAGTAAAGACGATCAGTTTTGGGGGAAAAACTGCGTTCATCAAATTAACACAGAAAAGAAAATGTGTAGCCTCGTACACAATAACACACTTTTGTTACCTAGGACATACAGACGACAGATGTAGGCTATTAGCGTACAGTATCTCCATTCTGTTAAAAGTCAGCACTGACACTATCCGGCATAGACTGCAGTGTCCCACCTGCTATCGATCTCGACGCTCGCTGGAGGCGAAGTTTGAGCTGATCAACGTTCTTTGGCTCAGGATCTTTATAAATGCTAACAGATTAGATACTTCACAAGTTCTCAATAGAATAGATGTCCAAGGAGTTAGGTGGCCAATTGTAGCCATTTTCAAATAATTAAAGAACATAGGGCCTAATAGGCAATCTAATAACACTGAAGATTCGGCTTTAGACATACACAGCGCAGGCTATTATTGGGTCAGCGCCGGCTGCTTGACGTCAAATCCAGACACGAGCCTGGAAATGCGTGATCTCATTTTATGTAAGGTTGACTTAAAATAGTTCAGAGCTCTACTATTGATGTTTCATATGTGAGTCCTGTATACGCTGGCAAAATATTTTCGAAATCTGAATCATATTGACTGAGATATTTAAGTTTGAAGATGGTGAACACCGTTTCTCCGCAAAAACTGATCGTCTTTACTTTTGTTTATAAATAATGGGAAACCATGGACCGGATAATAATCAAATTTGTACCAATATCTTTCATTTGACTTATGTATATACTGACAAAATATTTTAAAGAAATATAAAGCTGTTACAGAGATAACGCATTTTTAAAAAGGTATACGAACTTTCGTGTCAACCTATTCTAAACAATATTTCCGGATCTTTCGATCGGTGATGCGATGATGCGGTGATGCGATGATGCGATGTTTGTCTGA
>JAQFXW010002262.1:0-13343 GCA_034693945.1 Dendrobaena attemsi
ACCGAAAGGTTGTGGGTTCGAATCCCACCCACCGCGTAAGGACCTTTAGCAAGTCCTTCACTCACAATAATTGCTGAGGCGCTTCGGCGTGTAAAACTCCGACACACCCTCGCGCTGTAGTCGGGACCGCCTCTGAATAGTAGTGGACTGTACGAGGCGGTATAGAAAGATACATACATACATACGTGATTTTTTTCTGAAATTGAAGTTTGTTAAGAAAACGTAGGTCTAGGTCACAATAACAATTTATATTGGTCTAGGTTTTAAAACGAGTCCAAAGATTATTTTGGAATCTGATATAATGACGCAGAGTACGCTCCGACTAGGCCCGGAGCAGCGGGATCAAGCCTCACCTACACAACCAATGAGCGCCGAGTTGAGATGAGGCGCGTATTTAGGTCCTCTTGGAAAAATAACATTCGTGTTCTAATTATTTCTTTTACTTCGTCAGATTTGAGAACTGAGTCGAGGATATTTTATTATGACAGCTATATAATAGTCGTATAACATCTAAGTGCAAAGTAATGATTGATTCTAATGCATCTGTTTCGTTAATTTAATGGTTGTTTTGGATCCGCATGATTTAGCGATCGGCAAATCTTCTCTGGTACCACAGAATATATAAAGCGTAGCTACGTAGCTACGCTTTATATATTTTTTATATTTTTTACGTAGCTACGCTTTATATATTCTGTGCTGGTACGTAACAGAAAAATAAATACTTCTACGGCGGACCCATGGTGAAAGATATCTTTCACCATGGGCGGACCCAATGAACGAAGTATTTCGGAACACGTCATGGGACCACGTGATACTCTTTTAATATCAAAAATATCGGCCGTTGTCGCTTGTGCCATTTTCAATCGTGACGTCGATTACGGTCAGTTTAGGCCAGTGGTTCTTAACCTTTTCGAGGGAGCCGAACCCAAAGAAGAATTCATGACCCCTCACCGAACCATCAAGTTTGAACAGTAAATTTGTTGAGCAATGGGAATAAAAAGAGATAAGAAATTTGTATGAAGATGTGATACATTATGAACAAATTCAAAATACAATGAACTACTAACGATCAACTGCACTAAATTAAATGAAAGTCGAATTATACAAATAAAATAGCAAATGATTTTTTACTTGAAACTCAATGACCCTGAACATGTATATATTTCAGAGGACCTCTGCCAAACCCCTGGCTGTGGCTCACCGGGTTCGGTGAGCCACCGCCAGGGGTTCGGTCGAGCGTTCGTGAGGGTCGGATCGATATGGTCAGGGTACGGTGCCGTAGCGAATCGTCGAAACCTGAATTGCCGAACGGAAATTATCGTCGAACAAGAAAGCATATCTCCTGGTTTTAATGACAGTTCTAATCCATAATGTGTTGCTTAGGGTTAGTTAAGCAACTGAAATAGTTATCCTCAAATCGGATGCCTACTAGAATACTCGTTTCGGCGAATCGGCAGAAATTGGATGCAGATTTTTTTAGCTAGGTTGCTACACAGTGCAGAGTATAGAGTAATTTGCAGTTTATTTGCATTCAATGTCTGCTCATTTTCAGAGTTCGATCAATGACGAGTGATTATGGCCATTGCTTTTGGAGTTCTCCCTAGGACAGTGGTTGTGGCCCGCAGCCAATAGTTGCTCGCCATGCCTCAGAAAATGGCCCTTAACCTCTCAAAGAATAACAAATAAATATGCAATGATTGACAATTTTGACAGGAAATAATACATACTTATTTTTTATCACAAATTATTTTACTTTGACATTTATAAATAGCACCAAACATTCTGTTTTGATTCAATTTTAACAATTTCAATGCCTTTAATAAGTCTCTAGTCAAAGAAAGCATAAAATATACAGACAAATGTATAAGATTTGCTAGATCAGCGGTTCCCAACTGTGGCCTGCTGAGCTTAAAGTGGCCCACTATTGGCCTAAAAATGTAACCTTGTGGCCCCTCTTGTCCTCCAACTAAGAAAAATGGCCCTTCGGTCAAAAAGGTTGTGAACACTGCCATAGGGTATACCTATGAATTTGTGTAGGGCTGTTGCATACTCATTATAAATGGTCTCGTGGTCAGTGTACTAAGTTTGAAGTTACATTTTCACTCTCAACACTGCAAAGTTTCTCATATTTTTATGTTTGGTTGTTGTTAGAATTCTTGATTTCATTTTTTCCCGTGCTGTATAAGCGTTATGATTGGATCATCAAAACGCAAAGTTGAGCCACTTCATGACGGCAAAAGTGAGTGTGTCTTATTTTGAAAGTTTAACTGACTCTGGTTAAAGTTAGTAAATATACCGGTAGTGTAAGTTTTTAAACGTTGTAAATGTCTGTTAAATTGTCACTTGGCCAATTTGCATCCACAGTTCTAAATTAGGACTGGATAGTTTTTAAGTGTTTATAATATAAACTACTAGTTTGACTTAGTCAGAACATAGAATAAGACACTATCCAATAAAATCTTTTATATTTAATGCCACTGCTGGTTGCATTCAGTGTTTTTGTTAAACCACAACCATTTAATTGTATTGTATTTGTGTATTTCTATACCGCCTCTTACAGACCACTACCACTCAGAGGTGGTCCCGACTATAGCCCGCAGCAAGTGTGTCGAAGTATTACACGCCGAAGCGTTTAATGAGATCTGATAAAGCTAGAGCATAACCGTTTTTACTTTCACAACCGATTTCAGATGCCGGATAGTAAAGGCCATCATTTGGCAATTAATCAGACCATCTATATAAATGCTGCATTGTCGAAAGGGATGATAGGGATCATAAAAATTATACCCCTGGAGGTTGACCAGGCACTGTGGCGTAGATAGGAACTATTAGGCAGAAGTAGGGCCAAAGTATAGTACATCATAACTCACCCGTCGCCTCTTGTCCGGTGACCTATTTCTCTTGAGATGGTCAAAGGCCTCTTGCCTGTTGAGCTGTTTGCCTTGAGGTAGTCGGAAGCAGGCTAAGGCCTGCCTGTTGGTCTGTTTGCCTTCAGATAGGCAGAAGACTGTCTTTCAATCGTTTCCATGTGTCTGTGTATTTGTGTAGCAAAATCCAAGGATTCAGATTCCTGATTATTTTAATATTTCAGATATCCAAAATCCTGTGGAGATTCGTATCTGGGACGGATTTTGGTTATGCCCTAGAAGTGGCTGCCCTAGATAAAGCTCTGATACGATATGTTGCTTTTAGAATAATTTTTGTCTGTAAATAATAGTTTACTTCTTTGCAATGCGAATCAAGTAATGCTTCTTATTCCTGATGTTTCTGGGTTTGCTGAGTTTGTTTGGTGGGGTAATAGCGCTCTTCAGCCGCTGTAGAACGACTATGATTGGAAGTGGAATAGATCTTTGATTTAGTAATGCCCTCGATTTTTAAATTTGTTTCTTCTGTTACAGGTAAGAAGAAGAGATTCGATCCTGCAAAACTGTCCAATCTACTGCAGGATAATTCCGTCTTTGGAGAACTACTAACTGAAGCAGGAGCTGTTTTGAGGCCAAATGCACTGTCAGTTGAACTGTGTAAGCCAGCGTTGTCATCATCATCTTGATCCTCAATCGTTATCGCATGACCTTCCTTCATTGACTCGTTCTGCAATCTTAACTGGCAGCATTACTGCTTCTGCCTGCTGTCTTAAAACGTATCACTTATCTTTTCTTTCGCAGTTCAAAGCACTGGGAGCGCCTCTGATTAGGTCATACTGAAAGAGGTGCTTTAGAAATCTATATATACAACACAATACAATATTGAGACTTGAGCTAGAATTAACATTTCCATAAAAGAACTTTCTTCCAAACTCTATTAATCTCTATTTTCTGTCCTCGTATCTATAAGGACTGGGTACAATGTTTCTCTCAACAAGTTTGTGAGAGGGACGTTACAAGACTAAGAGGCGTTGTTGGTTTCAAACTTCCAGAATGTAAGAAACCAGTGACATTTTTTTTGTTAATGAAAATAGAAATTAGAAGCAAAATTATTGATTTTCGTTTACGAGAGTAGGAACGAAATTGGGAATTATTTTGAGAACAAGAATAGAGTGAGAACTGAAATGCACTATATAGAAAACGGAAATAGGAATAGAAATAGGCATTTTAGAGCGAAAAGTACTAAACTACCATAATGTTCGTGCCACACTACTACAGCCGTATATAAAACAGACGTTTTTTGTCAATATACATCGAGAGCCATCAAAGTCTTTGGTGATCTTCCAGCTATGTAATCTTTGGTACGCCTGGTTATAATCTTTGGTTCAATTACCGGTCTTCAACCCTTTTAGTTGTGAATCAATTTTTTTATACCCGTCTTACAGCGGGTGAGTTTATTTAGCACTGGTATATATTCTATGCATTAGGCTATGGATTATATGTTCTAATGCATGGTGCTTGGCAGAGTTATAAGTACTCTGCAGTCTTTCTTTGGCATAAGAAACATAAAATAGGCATGTAGTGGTTTAGTAGAACTAGGCCCCTCATGTTTGCTATGTATTAGAGTAGGGATCTTGAAGGGGCGCTATACAAATTGCGATTGATTGATTGATTGATATTAGGCTGTAGGGTCGTTTCCTTCCCAGCTTACGCCGGTACCAAATTATACTGCTTGGTGTTTGGCAGAGTTATAAGTGTAGGCCTAATAATTCAGCAATCTTTCTTTGATATGAGAAACATAAAACTAGGCATACAAATGTTTAGTAGAACTAGGCCTGTCACTGTTCCAATGCAGTTATATAGCACCAGATTAGCATAGTTTTCATCCCACGACTACGCAAATGGAAAACTGCCGTCGCTCTGTATGATTTCTCAGGCTACCATCACTCTATCATTTTATGACAACAATTCTACTAGAACCTAGTTTTATATCATTATTATTATCTACATTGGACAAATTATCATCGATCTCAAACAATAAACGCCTCTGACAGCCGATCTCGATGTTGGACAAGCCACGCTTTCGACCACGGGAGCGTCTAGCGATGTTCGCTATAAAAAAGGGTAAAGTCCAAACACGGGCCTACGGCCCATTTGGAGGCACTTATCTCCGTTTCCTTGGCTCGCAGCCGGCAAGGTCCTGAACAAGGGGCCGGTGTGTCGCAGGACTTGCCATTTCCTTCCCAGCTTACGCCCATTACCAAATTATACTGCTTGGTGACAGGCACGTGTGCGCAAACAACTTGCCCAAGGTCGTTACACGGGATCGAGCCATGCATCGCCTGCTCTGTGAGCCGACACGCTACACGATCGGCCACCGTGTCACATTGTTCACTATTGATGTTCACTATACGACTTTATAATTATCTTTTAGTGGTACGCTTATCATAATGACCTAATTTATACTAGAGAAAGCCGTCATTATAATTGTAAACAATTATATTTTGGTATATCTCATACGACGATTTTATTCAAGATACAGGATCAATAATAGACGCAGACCGCGTCGGCGCGTTAACTCGGGTTGGGTTACCCACCGCTGCACAGTTAACGATGGACGAGTTAACTCGGAGATTCCGCTAAAGGGGTTAATTTGTCAAACTTTAAAATGGTAGCCGGAATAAGAAAGATATAGTCTTATCTCGTAGTTTTTAAATACAATGAATCTTTCGGTAAAACAACATGCTTGGTTCGAACAGAAAGTATTCACTTGAATTAGAACTGAAATTATTTGAGAACTGGAATTAGAACGGAAATTTTTGTTAGATCTTGAATTAGAACGGAAATAGTAATTATTTTGAGAACGAGGATAGAACGAGAACTGAATACAGTAAAAAGAACGGAAATAGGAATTATTTGTAGAACTGAAATATCACTGAAAGAAACTTCAAGGCATTTGGGGATAAAGGGACTTCGATAGACAACTGAATTTTGATTTTTTTTTGCTTCCAGCAAAGAAGTAATCTATCTGTTTGTGTTCTTTGACAAGACCAAACTAGTTTTGCTGTTTCATCTTTGCTTTTTAGCAAGTGAACAATCTATCTTTCAACGTTCTTTGACAAGACTCTTCAGAAGACATCATGATTATCCTCAGGTGCAATAATCATTCCTTACATCTGTTTTATTGCTCTGTCTTGTATCAAATAAGAATTTGTTTTTATTTTTTTTGGTTTAATGACATTAGGGGCCACCCATTTAGTACCTACGCGGGAAGTGAGGTCATCACAAATGCATGTTTTGCGTATGCATAGTTTGTGGATAGTCGGCTCTGTGCAATCTTGTAGCCCCATGTATGACACATTCTTCTATCTCGCCTATGCTTGACAACGGATTCCATTGCAGACTCAAGCGTCCTAATCTTACACAATCTGGTCCATGTGGATGACTCATCCTTCAATTTGGCCAATGATCTTGGCACAAATCAGCTGTCTCTGCCTAGCAGTGCAAGACACACAGTACATCGTTCTGTAGGTATTCCTTATACAGAGAATACAGTATAGTTTGCAGAGTTACATTTAATTGTGTTTTACAATCATATAATTAGATATATATATCATTCAAGATTGATAATACAACTGTTAACTGTTCATTGATTATAACAGTGGTTCCCAAACTTTTCTGAGTCGGGACCCAATTATCAATATCTTGGCAGTCTCGGGACCCACTGTGTAAAATAAAGCATTTTGTACTAAATTTGCTTAAAAGATTGGCATCAAAATATAACGGATCTATGACAAATTTAGAGTTCAAGGCATCAAAAGGAGACCTAGGCATGACAGGTTACACACTATTTCAATCCAAATGCAACTATTGTTTCAGCGTAGTCCTACTGTAATAATGTAAATAATCCTAACAGCGTCAGTGATGACTTGCCAGGCTTGTCTGCATTTTACTCATGTTCCTAAGTCGATGCCAGGTTTGAAGCAGGTCAGACATAGCTAGTCCTAATCTTGTGTCATCTGTGCTCAGTCTATTCCTGAATTTAGTTTGTGCTGCCGTTAATGCCAAATATCCAGTGCAACTTCGTTTCACGCCTTTGATTCACAGAAATTAAGTGCTGTTGAATTTGTTGAAGACTATGCTTTGCTTCTTCAAACCTTCACGTTTCGGCTAGGCCTATGTTTGAAAATTACTTCCCACTTGCCCTCAACAGAGCTATCACAGTACTAGTGTGCCAGTTTGAATGGCTTTATGCTGGCATTCACATTAATCTCCTCATAGATCACAAACTGAGGTCTTGGTTCATCATTCGAATCATTGTATATAAATCTGAATTTGAGCGCCTCTGAGTAGGTTCTTGAAGGGGGGCTATGTAAATGCTCAGAATGAATTAATAAGATTCATAGGTCCAGTATCAATAGGCCTACCAATACAATGTTGTTTCTCCTTGGCTATTCTTTGGTATTGTCAATCAGATTAATCTATTTCGCAGCTCCTCATTCATTTTATTTCATCTTCTACTCTGCTAATGATGTCCTGTACTTCTCAATGAATTTTCAGTTCAAGTATAGGCCAAAAATTATGACCTCTTTCTTGGAAACTTTGGCAACCCACTAGCCAACGCCCACAGTTTGGGAAACACTGGATTATAAGACTGTTGTATAAGACTTGGGGGAGGGGTGGGGTGCATGTCAAATGTACACAGGTGGGGGGGGGGCTGGAAAAGTATGCCTGCATACGGGGAGGGAGAGAGGTCAATTTTGTCTGGATTTCTGTGTACGTACTAAACTAATGGCCCCTTACTTGATTTGCATTCTGAGTATAGAATTATAGATGTGATGAACTGTTGTGATTCCTCTTGTTTACTGTTATACATAATATGTATGCAGGTTGTCTTTTACTAAGAATTTGCCTCTTCTGTAGGTTCATTTTAGCTAGTGGACATTTGATGTGCCTTCCACTAACAATTGAAAACAGTTTGCCTTCAGCTGGGCTTAGACCTAAGTAGGCACTCTAGGGAAGTATTATATTAATGCTCTGAATAAATAAACAGATATTCTGTACAGGAAATGTGCCATAATAAGGAATTGTACTTACATGGTAACAATTTAAAAGGAGGATTAAATTTTCCTCCACGATACTGATCAAATGGGTGGTGAACTTTCTTTAGTACCACCGAGACATTGGTATAACTCTTTATGTTACTAAGTTAAACTTATGCTATGTGATGATTGTGTCAGGTGATTGATGAGTTTGTCGCAAGATTGTCATCACAAATCGAAGATTCCAGTCGGTGTGTTTTACTATTTTTCTACCTTGACTAATGACTATTGTTAATGTTGTATTTCTAGCAAATAGCATGAATAAATAAATGCATTATGTGAATCTTTTCCTCTACAATTTCCTATTTCAGGTTTTTGGAGTCAGGTTTTAATGCATTTTTGTGTTTATTATAATTTGCAAATCCGGTAAATCGTTCAATATCTAGGATGTAATGAGGTGAACAAGTGCGTACAAATGTGATTACAAGAATGCGTTGGGTTCAAAATGTTCATTTGAAATATGGTAGTTACTGAGTTTCGTAAGTATTTGATACTTATTACTTCATGACCCTTCACATTGTCTTTTGCTCTTGTTTTCATTTATATATTTGTAATATTTATGTCTCGATTTGTTACATTCTTTTTTCAGGTTGCATCTATTGCTGACTCCAACTGTTGTGGTGTCTGTTGGAGATGAGTGAGTTTGTTTTAATTTTTTTATTCTTTCAGTATTTATAAAAAATGTTCCTCTGCCTGCAATTGCCTAGGAGGACTATTCTGACCATGACAAACTGCAACTCCCTTCCCTTTTCCAATGTAAGAAACTAGGCCAGGCCGATAAGCGATTTTTCATGGCACTATCATTTGATGATGTTTCAAGAAATGAACATAGCTGGCTGATAAAAGTTCTGTGATGAGAGTTACTCACTTTGTTAAAACGCGTGGTCTGTTCATCATCTGTATGGGGTTAAGATCGAACGTCGATGGGACATGAGTTGACTTGGTAAAGGAAGAAGAAACAATAAAGTAGGCTGTTGTTTATTAACTAACTATCATCGCTAGGAGCAGATTGAAACGAGGTTTGTAGACTGTAGAGGTACAGGATATGTGGGGCTAAAGTGTAAGATCATCACCCAGATTTACCCGCAACATTTTTACTTTTGGAACGGCATTTCTAGCAAGGCAGTTTTAAACTATTGCTGATAAACGTAACTTCACAAACAAGCAATTCACCCAAAACGATTGTTTTGTCTTCAGCGAGCAGCATGGAGGTGGTATGCATGACAGTCTTATTCGTCTGTTACTTGGGATAGAAATTTTGCAGGTCAGTATCTCTGTTTGATTTTCAGTATTTCTGCTCATTCTTTCTGTAACTTTAACCGAATTAATTTATGAGAAATCACACAGAACTAAGCTGCAAAATATGTGTCCTGTGTATGTGAAGACTTGTGTAAGTCTTTCTTCATTTCCTCTCTCTTGTGTGCTGATTTGGGTTTAATAAGCACTTATATTTGAGTTGTGATTGTTTATACTTTAAGTCTTTGTATACAGATTGAGTATGTAATTTAACTATCTTTCAGCCAAAGGTTGTTGGTATTCTTTTGGAACGAATGGCGGAGTTTACAATTGGGTATGAAAGGCTTTTTACTTATTCTTGGTAGACATAGTTTGCCAGCTGGCAAAAATTCATTTTTAAGCCTTAATTACAGAGTTCCCATGGATCACTTTTTCACTATTCATGTCTGACCTCGTGTTACTAGGCATTTTCTTGCAATCGACATTAACGTACTTCGTTGTTAATACCATTTGCACCAGTTTGGAAGCTAGAACAGTATCTTGCTCACATGCTCTTTGTGTTGCCCCGAACCTTATTCACTCTTTCATAGTTTTCCACCTTGACTGCCGTAGCACCTTCTATGATAGATATACTCTGTCTGAACAGGGTTTTGACAACAATTATTTATCATATTCCAGAATACATCGGCATATCAACATGGTCTTACTAGACAAAAAAAATCAGCAATATAGAAATATTATATTAACCCTTTGAGTCCGACAGGCCGGAAAACAGGCTTCAAAGAGAGGTATATATGTCTGAAATGCTGGTTTTTGCGGCCCAATGATCTGGCATCGTAGCCCTATGAGCTGGTATAGCGTCTTATTATTATATTATTAGCGACAACTATCAGAAAACGGTGCACATGTCTGTTTTGGTGCCTTTCCGATTCTAAAAATAGATATTGGGGAAGTTCAAAGTGGAAGTGGTACAGCTTAGACAAGCCATAACAGTTTCCGAAGGAACTTGTGAGAACGAAAATGGATCGTGGTTCTCACAAATTACTGTTTTATGGTAAAATGGCAGCCCTTGTTTGGGGTGATAAAAAGTCAATTTACTTCATAGTTACAAAGTATATAAAAGACCGATGTAAATGTGCTGCGCTGTGACAAAAAGGAAGGTAAAAGAATTACAATATCGTGTCCAGCTGTAGTGAAAGCATATGATGCTTTCATGGGAGGCACAGACAAAAACCATCAGATGACTAAACTCCAGAAATCTAGGCACCATTAAAAATGGCCATGACGATTCATGGTGAAGTTTTTTGTTTGGAGTGCCTACAATGCTGACGTAATTCAAAACTATTACAAACCACACAAAACACCTGACAAGAATCGTTGTACTTTTCATATGTTCACTGAAAACCTCTGCCACGAATTAATTTGAACATATCGTCGAAGATTTATTCCATTGGGATGGAGAAGTTCATCCAATCACAGACTGACCAACGAAGGTGATATTCCAGCGCACTTACCTGAACGACCACAAGGAGCAACAACTAACAACAGATGGTGCTTGGATATAAAATCGAGCAAAAAGAGTAAATGCAAAGACTTGCTGAAGTGAAAGAAAACTGTTTACTGGTGTAAATCTTGTGAAGTTTTCTTTGCATCAGGTGCAGCCCTGATTACTGTTTCAACAGTTATCACTCAAAAGTGGACTTCTGGTGATGAACTAATGTAACTAGCTATTGATAAGAACAAAACAAATTACTGAAAGTAATTTTTTATAGCAACCGAAACAATGCGTGCTTGTTGTATATGCATTATTATGTTCATACAAAGTTGACATTTGATAAGCATTTCCAAAATCTGAAATGGGGTGTTGTATTGAGCCTGGATACTGAATTTGGCATGATTATCTCAAATGGTTCAAAAGTTTCAGGCATAATTAGCAGATCAGTGAAAATAGTTTGGCCTGGGAGCTCAGCTCAGAACATGTGAGCAATTAAGCCAGGGAGGCCAGGGCTCAAAGGGTTAAACTAGACTGAGATCCATGTACTTAGTCAGTTGCATATTATGGTTTACAAGAATTCCGATGCTATTGGTTCTAAGTTACGTTGGAATTTTCTTAATTAGTGTTGTATTGAGTCGAAGAAGAACATTGTCTGTTCTGCGTTTAGGCAGTCTCACGTTGATAGCCTTCAGGAGTGTTTGCCAAAGCTGATCATGAACCAGTTTCGTTGGTTGGACAGAATTGTTGAGCCAAAGGTGAAAAACTTATTTCTTTTAGTTTTGATTATAGTTGGAAAAGAGTTTGCAGATATATTTGTCGATTAACAGACATATGTAATTTGTTTATGTTCCCTGTTGAGAATTAGATTTATTTGTAGCAGAGCTTCAAATGCTTAGAAATGATGTGGTGAAGTTAAATCATTGACTCATCTATTCTAGCGCTAAAACATAAATTATAATTGATTCCATATTCTGTAGGAGGTGGTTGACAAGATGTTTGAAGTCTCAAGTGTTACGCCACTAGAAATACAGCGTGAAATCATTTCCTGCCTTCCAGAGATTGTCGATGACCTTCAGCATTCTGACGTCGCAAAGCTTCTCAAGTAAATCAAATAACTTTGAGTATTAATAGATTATGTTTACACAATGCAGTCACTTGCTGGCTAAGAAGCAGTTCTAACTGAATAATTTAGTTTTTTTGCGTGTAATCTTAGTAAAGTAATTTGTTTCATACCTATTAGCGAGTATGCTCAATTCATTCTTTTGAGACCTTATTTTATGTTCAAGGTTTATCATTTATGTCACAGCCCCTAAGTTATCAATGATACTCTGACTGCTGAGATACTTGCACAATTTACCATGTTTGTTTGGGTCTGCTCTGGAGGTTTGAAACTTCAATCAAGTACAGAACATGGTAAATTGCAAGCATTGTATTAAATAATTGACCCAATTATACAGTTGAAACTCTGCATTCACTCTGCAAGTGTTGCAGGGCGAAGTGAATGTGGTTCAGTATCCATCTGCTTTAGTAATTTTCAATGATATTTGCAATTTATTTTTTGCATGAGGTGATAGTCGATGGCTGTGTCATCAGCTTTACTAGGTTGATTTGTAAATTTTGAGAGGTGATCAGTTGTTTTATGCAAAGAATTTTGTTTTACTTAACTCGAAAAAGAGCCTATTTCAATAACTTTGAAAAACCTGGCAATCTGTAAACGAGTTCACACTGCATATCATTTATGAGAAATTCTACTGTTTTAATTGTTAGTCATTTGATCATATTAATTTGGCACTTTATCGTGATAGCTGATAGGGAGTCTGAGCATAAATGAGGTATATTAAAAATTAGTTCTGTTATTCTGATATTTTGAACAGCTTTACCATACTTGTTATATGATAATTTTTAGAGAATTTAAGTGCATAGGTTTCACTAATATTATTTACCGTATTTGTAACTTTTAGAGATATGTTGTCAAAGAATCGTCTTTTGATGTCAACGATTCTTGATGTGTTGACTAATCTCAACCTAAGCCAGGAACTACTTTCAGAGGTATATGGTACAATGGTTGAGAATGTGTCTTATTTCATGCTCTCTGCTTGCAATTATTTGTAATGTGTTGGAAAGAGGTGAACAGTGAACAGCGTTATTAACAGAAATTAGACTGAACTTATTTCTCATCAGATGGGATTGTCATGGATCTCATGCTTTTGGCAGATTATAAAATCGAATGTCCTTATAATAATTATTACCGGTATTGTAAAGTAGCGATGAGAGTGTATTAAAATGAATACAATTCGGCGTAACTGTGTTTTATGTATGTAAATTTTTTTCTTCTTGGATTATGAAAAATGGTCTGCATTTACAATATATCTTATTAACTTACAGGTATTACATGAAACTGTTTCATGGCCTGGGCTGTTTAACACTTTCGTGACGAGTGTGCACTAAAAATTTATGGAAAACTAATCCCTCTCATAGTAAAAGTTTAGTTTGTATTGCTGGGTGGTGGCACGCCAAATGCGCCCAGGACAAATGCACCCCGTCAAAATTGCCCCGACAACATCGCCACAAAAATCCCAACAGTTGCGCCCGGAAAACACCGACAACTGCGCCCCGACATAAGCGCCACATAAAAGGGTTTTATAG
>JAQFXW010002263.1:0-13343 GCA_034693945.1 Dendrobaena attemsi
GATTAAAATAGCCCGTGATTATTTACGGGTTAAAAACCAGGTTTTACCGTCATTTTTGACGGGAGATATCTAGTATAAGCATAAACCCAAGGAAAGATCAAACGGAAATTCTTCAGTAGTACAGTAATTATTAGTGCATGGAACGAACTCAGCGAAGATACGGTCTCTGTGGATTCAATAAACAGTCTTTAGAGCAAGCTTGGACAGTTGGGGTTACTGGAGCATTGACTGAATAGTGGTCGTCACACAGGCATCAACCGACTGAACTACTTTAATTATGTTATTACGTTACGTTATGTAATCTTCTTGTAGTCTTCTTGAAGGGCATTATATTTAATGTTCGAATACCTACTACAGTTTAGTAGTTTACGTTTAAAAGAGCCTCTGCATAATTGAACATAAGTTATAAACATAGCACCCCAAAGTTCAACTTAACCTGTGAACTGGTTATGCTGCAAACTATGAAACACAATAGATGTAAAAAGTAACATCGATACAATAAACACACTAAAACAACAGAGCATCATCTAGAAACAGCGCCTCTCAAAGAATCAGAAGGAGTCAACGGTCAACGACTTTAATAAAGCTCAAATACACATTGCCTACACACTAATCCCGTTCTGGGACTCACAGCGGCATCGACGCACACTCGAAGGGCTTAGCGAGTAGTTAGTTCCCCAAGGTTTCTTTAGTAATTCATCTACGAGGATCTGATAAATAATTCATACCTTCGGGATGGAACGACCGTCAAAGAATACAGAGTTCAGTTCAGCACATGGTGCTAAACGGTTTCGCCAAATATTGCGATGATGATAATGACCAAGGAGTACAGAAAAGCCAAACGACACACGATGGATGGATGCATCGAAGAAGATATCATAGCGCTCAACTATGTTCCGACTATCACGCCTTCTTCTTCTTCTTCTTCTTGCGCTGAAACCCGATTGGCGCTGCAGACCCAGCACCACAACGCAGAAAGAACACACAGACGCGCGGACGGCGGCAACGACAACTGCAGGCTGGCAAGACCCGAAAAATCTATATCTGGCACTAGTCTGTCCTGCGGCAGAGGCGGACGCTATACTTTAACGACATTAGATCCTTCAATCTATAACGATCGCAGAAGCACCACCGAGAAACCACGCGAGAGCCACCAATCGTCTCCTCCTCCGCTTCCTCCTCCTCCTCCCGCTGCCTTCTCGGCGTCGGCGGCACCGTCCTATCCCGGCCCAGTCCGAGACGGGCCGGGCAGCCCAGCCGCGGTCCAGCGCCGTGCACAGCCGCCGCTGCCAAGCTGCCAGCCGCGCCCCATCCCGTTGCCGATGCACACACACGCACAGTTGCAGGACACTCGGCTACAGATCAAATCAATAATCGAACTATTTCTGCGCAAGTTCCGGGTAGTCCTCTGCCCCTCCCTTCCCTCCCACCCACCCGGAGCAACGGAGGACGGACTGAGCGATGGTAACGGTCGTATCACGGACACTGGATGGTGGTGGTCTGTCTGCTGGATGATCAGAAATCAATTATCGGCTTCAAAGATGGAATTCGTGTCGGCAGTATTAAACCAACTCGAAGTGCAGCCTTTTAGACATCCAGAGGGGCCCCGATACAGAAGCGAGGCATCGTACATATTTATATAGTCTTGAAGTATTTACATTTACAGATTTCAAGCATCAAATATTGACTTGACCCAAAACTGTGCAACATAATCGTTTATTTTTTTACTCTTAGTGACATTCATTATTGTAGAACAGAGAGTGTAGTGTGGTGAAGGTCGAGGCGTTCTAAATGCTCAGCTAGAATCAAATTCATTTTGCCCAATGTTCAGAACCGCTTGCAATGCCTTATAGTAAGCATCCAGAAAAGATTCCTCCTGTGAATCTTGATTCGGGACCAAACCTCTGCTAACCTTTGACTTAAAGTGGTATTCCTCCTCAAAGCCCATTGTTTATCTGATCATTCCAATGAAGAAACATTGATACATCGCGCATCGACGCTTCAGATAAATAAATATTCCTATTTTGATATTACTACCCTTGATAACACATTAATAATTAGAGGTTAAATGACATACGGATCCCTTATTACTAAGTTATATCACACTTCTTTGCTTGTTAATTTAAGCCACTCTTAAACTCTTTGGAATGAGCTTGTCCCAAAATGCCCAATCCACAAGTAGGCCAAGCTAATAAAGAGTTGCAGAAATTCCGGTTTAATCACAATAACTAAGAAATTTTAGACATCTATATTGTTCCATAGTAACGAGTGGTAAAAACTTGTTGGGTAGTTCGTAACCCAAAGAAAAGACTGATTTATTGAGAACCACTGCTCTAATTTCCCCTCAGAACCTCCGGGGCTTCAAACACAATACCTCTGTATCTTGCTGTTTCAAAAACACCATTATTGGCCTAATAACAATGTTTCGCTAGACTTTCATTTCCAAATTTGAATTAAATTGTGGGTTTTTGGGTCGACGTACAGTGACTTGTACACATCTCATGAGCACAAGACAGACATAGGGAATATCTTTTCAACAACGAAATCAATCCTAAAACCTTTAAACTGAGTAAAATCAGAATGCATATCACAAGATGCATAATAGGGAAGCATCTTAGTAAGCAGTTCTCAACCTTCTCAGACTCATGGACCACTTTGAAACTTGTCCTTGGCTTCGCGGACCAACACACAAATCTTTAACCAGCAAACCTATTTTCAACTTTCACACAATTCTTCAATCTCTTCCTACTAAAATCCAGGCGCATGGCCGCGGACCATAGGTTGAGAACCGCTATTCTAAGTCACTCTTAACTCAGTAATTGCATGATTAAATATGGCTTTGAATTGAATTTCCGACGGTCTCTACATATTTCTTACTTAATTCCTTTATCAGTAAGAAGAAAGCACATTTCACTCCTATTTCCCAGAGCTGCAGTATTTAGCTCTCTCACCACTCAATAACGCAGACTGTAGCAGGGCAAAATAATGGAACGGTAACGTTCTATATATGGCTTGCGAGACTGATTAGACGGAACATACTTTTATACCTATTTCCCATAGCGACCGTACGTCAGCCTGTAACAATGGAGCAGCAGAATGTTCTATACTTGAAATCCACATATCCCTGCAATCAATGGCATCGCTCGAGACAGAAGGAACGATTCAAAAGGAAAGCCAGACTAAAGCGTCCACAATAAAGACGCTGACAACGCCCATCAAGCCACTCCTACAGCCTCCAATCTTACGCTCATTAGGTGCGGCTCGAAGGAAACGCACTTATTCCACTCTGACTAAGAAATGCTGTGCACTATCTTTGGCACAACCATACAATGCCACAGCATAATACGAAATATCAATGGCGCTGCTGTCACGTTTTCAAAGGCCAGTAGATGCTGACATTTCTCCTAACTTAGGCGTAATTCGCAAATAAAATGTTCGAATGCATTCAACTTAGCGCTAAATTTAGCATGTCGTCAAAATGCATTTAATGCAGTTTCCTGCTCTGCCTCAGCTTGCTTGATTGAACTTGATAAAACCGAACAAAAATAGACTTTCACAGACACACTAATCTTAATTAAAGAACCATACAACTTAATCATGCAACCATAATTAATCCGTCATCAATCGAAGATTTTTCCCTACAGAAAATCCTCTAACTACACCGTACGCTTCGATAGTTCGGATGAGAATTATTGTCTTTGAGTTAGAAATATTCTTGTGCCCACTGCGATCCGTGCTTTCCATTTCGCATTAGGGACCCACCCTAAAACCGCTATGCTCCTAGCATCTTATGAGAACAGCAAGATCCTTTCTCAAAACTGCAATAGATTTATTTTGATTGCACAACAGGGGAAGATATGCGCAAATTCTGCTCTCGTCCTCCTTCGTTCCACAAGCTAACCGCAGGTCAACGACAAACACTTCTTCTGTATTATTCATCCACCGAAAACCAGTTTACTTCAGCAGACATGACAAGTGCATTAGCGGCAAATGCATGTAACGCAGACCAACAAACGCAGACCAACAAAGATATGAATCATTTCCCCATCAGTTCCCGATAAACTCCGCCTGACAGCAATTCACAAAGAATCATCTCCAGCTCGGTTATTAGACTAACAAAATACAACGAGACAGAAAGAGGCTCGCACCTGTGTGTCGGAATAATTACGGATTGAAATATCAAGAGACATCGGCAAGTACTTGTGAGTTGCTCTCTAACTGAAAGCCTGTACCTCTTGTTCTAATCCACGTTCTGAAATAGGTTACAACAGAAAACTTCTTTATGAATGAAGCTACCACCATCCGGCTAAAAATGCACCCATGCGTCTGCCGACACTCAGAGATTTAACATCTCGGGCTAGCACAAAGGGCGTGTGTGGAGCAATGGGATAGTCGATGCCTTGCGTCCAAAGGGTCACGGGTTCGATTCAGACCCGAGCCACCGCGTAGGAGCCTTGAGCAAGTCCTTCACCTACAGTTGTTCGTGGCGCCTCGGCGTGAAAACTCCGACACTCCCTCAGGCTGGACCGCCTCTGAGTAGTAGTGGACTTGAAGGGGCGGTATAGAAATGCGTAAATGAATAAAGTAAAATAAAGCATACATGACCTTCTAAGCAGTGATCGGCACAACAGTATTTTGAAAATTGATTTCTATTTCAAAATAGAAAATACTATTTTATTTTCTATTTTCAAAATAGTTTACAAAACAATTTTGTAAAAGTATTTTCAAAACAGTTTTAAAAAGTATTTTGGTGCATTCAAAGTAGTCTTCCAAAATACCAAAATAGTTTTTATTATAGGAAATGATCTTCAGTAACGACTCATGCTGATAATCAGTTTATGATAGAACTGTTCTTTTATTGATGTTTTTAAATTTATTCGAGGTCTGCACCTCCTGCAGCTGGTAACGTAAGCCTACGTGGCCTAGTAGATCTAGGTCATGCATGTTTTTGTTGTTTTTGTTAAAATAAACTTCTGAAACTGGTAAGAAGTGTTTTTATAATTATAATCTGACATATCTGTCTATCAGGTCTTGTTGAGGACTGTTAAACATGTACCTTGGTCAACTATCTGTATTTGCTAAATTTGGTCTTAGCTTTCATTGCTTTTAATAAGTTTGACAATCAAATAGGCAACATATGACCTACTGCCAACTGATGTCTCTTGAACTTATGCAAGCTGTGCTGAAATTTTTTTGCCACAAATCTTGTTTGGTTATGGATTATTCCACTTTTTGTTATGTTTACTTATTATCTAACCACATTATTGTCTGTTTCTTCAACAACTATTTTCAAAAACTATTTTCAAAAAACCATTTTCAAAATACTATTTTTTTCTATTTTGAAAATACTTCTGAAAACTATTTTGTAAAACTATTTTCAAAATACTTTTGAAAACTATTTTATTTTCTAATGCTTTTGAAAACTATTTTATTTTCTATTTTCAAAATAGTTTTTATTTTGCCCATCATTGCTTCTATGGCAGTTGCACACTGTTTTCTCACATAACTCCTGTTCAAGAAAATTTTGAGCATAATATGATTGTAATTACAATTACATAATCAATGAACATCAATATTATCATATTTGACCAATCCATGAACAGAATAGCATTATCATCACACACCCATCATGATAAAGTCGATGATTTCTGAAAAGATTCTCTGTGCTTCAAAGACTTAGCATTGTTGTTTGCAAGATAATGGTCGCAGAGCAGCAACGGACAGTCCTTCAACTGCACAGCATAATCGTAGAAGAGCATGAGCTCCCTGGGAAAATTGCTAGAGCCGCCTTCGAAGCCACACTCTTCTAGTGTAAGATCAGGCGCAAGAATCGACTTGGGGTCACGGGACTTGTCTGTGAATATGACTGCGTGGGGCATGATGATTGACGTCTGATCACCGATGACTTTCGTCAGATGGAAGACGGTTGTATGTGTTGGAACGACAGCCGAGAAATGTCCGACGTGTTCACTGAAGTTGTCAAATGACAACAGACGAAAGTGAATCAGAAGAAACCTTCAATTCAAACCAACACAACAAAATGCAAATGCTGACAGAGAGATAGAAGATAAACGTCGTAACGGTGACTGTTGTGTTAATTTTTCTCACCTGTAATTTACGGCCGACAAATATTCTTCAGACGTGCTATAGGAAGAAGTCCCAAAACCATTACGAGGTGCCACGGGCGCCTTAAAATCTTTTTACGGGGGTGCCACGGCGCATTAAAACTATTTTACGGGCTATACGAAGTAGCCCCAAACATCTAGTCTATTATAACCTTCCTCAAGTATTTCTGAATTTGTGCAGTCTCTCGTCTGTCTGAGCCACAAACGAGTTATAGTATCTCATGACAACTGGAAACCAGTCTTAGTTAGTGGACTCATGACATTCCAAATGATTTGTGTTTGTATTCTGCAGATGTCAAACTTTAAGGATTTGCAAGCTCTAAATTAGAAGCCTGAGATGCGCCCATTGCAAAGACATCATTTTAATCACCACACAATAGTCATTCTTTCTCACCCTTTTTATTGATCTTATTTAAAGTGTTTCTTAATTCATTTTAGGCATTTAGTTAATACTAGTAACATCTTCATATTTCTTACAGATCAGTCACGTTTCCATGAAACTTTGTTAACAAATTCAATGAATGGTTTGGAAAAGATATGGAAGGACTAACACGTGAGCATAGACACGAAAAAAAGATTGGTAGGTCCTTGATCATACCAACAGTAATTTATGGCAGTGAGATGTGGACAATGACTAAGAAAAGGGGAAAAGATCAACCATGTGAAATGTGGATATGGAGGAAGATGCTGAGAATATCATGGACAGAGAAAAGAACTAATGAATGGGTACGCATGGGGATTGGAATCGAGAAGGATGAGACGTTACAACAAATAGTGCTAAGAAAAAAGCTGAGGTTCTTTGGACATGTTATGAGATCAGATGGATTGGAAAAGGAAATGATGTTGGCTTTTGGAGAGGAAAGGAGAAAACAAGGGCGAACAAGGAAAAAATGGATGGATGAGATACATGAAGCAACTGGAATGAATTTGGCAGAACTACAGGACTTGACATCAGAAAGAAAGAAATGGAGAAGCTTCATCATGACGGTCGCTAGAGTTCAAAGAACTGACAGCACAGGGTGACAAGGTGAACAAATATCAAGAGTTCAGAGGTCACGGTTCAGTCAACATATTGGACATTTCTTGGCTGTCTTTCCAACACACAAGATAGAGGCCGTGAGACAAACCATGCAGCAATTTTAAAGATTAAAAAAGCAGCTTGCTTACCTTGGGGTAACTATTTTATATGGTTCCCCATTCCACTGTGCCATTGTACAGCCACCCTTTGAACAATGTGCATACTTCTCATTTGTTAGGGTCAACGCTGGACGAACTTCTTTAACATAATCTGCTTCATGACTCCTAAAACCATTAACCAACATAATAATATTTTTCTATTATTGTTAGTACTATATATAATATACCGCCAGTGATTAAAAGATTGTCTGGAGACAATGTGGATTTCAAGTTAATATTCTGGAATTAAGAAAGTTCCTCTAAAAGCAAATGGTTAATGCGTTGGTTGTTCAATGAGAGTCTCTACTTCTCTTGTCGGATCTCCAAACAACATCCTAAAACTTAAATGAAATCAAGGCCTGTGCTATTGTAAACGACGCCCGCCTTTACAGTCGCTCTGCCTCCTACCCTGACCTCCTGGAACTCGACCTCGGACCACCACGGACTTTTCTTATTGATTACTCTCTTGACTTTACGCAGCGCTCGTGAATTAGCTGGTGCCCAACGCTTAACTTTACAGAGCGCTTTAGAAGTGTCCAGTTTACGATTACGATTACGAGGAGTCACCTATATTAAGTCATTTTTTTTACCAGAATTCAGATATTAAGTCATTATTTCACCAGGATTTCCTTATTAAATAACTTACCGGGATTCACTAGGCCCCATGCAAAAATGTCTTTGACTTACTTTTGAGCTGGTATATACGCGTCATGATGACCGACTTATATCAAGCACTAACCTTGCCCAAAAGAAGCTCAGGGCGGTCGTTTCCTCTGATGTATTGGTTGCTTTGATCAGGTCTTCATTCATTTATTAATGCAGGGCTTTAATTGATCGTTCTGTCAAGATATCGACACTCAAAGGCGTTGACTGAGAGATCGTTCAGACACATTATATGATCACTTAACGACTCATTTATCAGTGCACAGTTGCACTCGACGAAAGCAAACTATGCGGCTCTCTTTTAATAAGAATAATTATCTGCGTATATTAACAGTCATGCTGACAGACTAGATTACGATTACAAGCTACTTCTATTTAGGCCTATTTCTATCGCGTAGTATGATTCGTGTTTGAACGCGTAATGTGTTCAGTTACGGTATTACAGGAGTCAAGTTTACTGTTGGCAACCGTGCACGGCGCCCTTACACCCTACACGTCTCACTCTGTCTCACTCAGCCAAGCGAAAAATGTTGGGTCGATCTGAAGGAGGGTTGTCTTATTAAACGAAAAAGAATCGTACATGTATGCTATTCTTGTCAGTGTGATCATCGAGGAAGATGCAAATATTTTAATCGTCTTAATCGTCATGTTCAAACTTCAAAAACGCCAAAAATTTCCAACTACGGGTCTCTTCTTTTAATTTAGTTACCATCTTGTAAACATATTCTGCGTTATTGTTAAAGTGCTTTCTTGTATTAGACGAATATACGATATGATACGATATAATTTACTAACAAACGCTAAACGTTCATTCAATGGTATAGTCAAAACGAGGTCTAAGTTCGGTAAGAGAAGGCAGAACTGCAGCAATTGATGGAAGAGCAGCTGTGTACAGCGGCGTAGTAAAAATGTTGTGGGCCCTTGTGCAGAGCTTAGATAGCGGGTCCATTGAACCCCCCTCCTCCGTTCGATTTCTAAGAGAAACTGGAACGATCATTGCATGCACCCAACATGGATCAGGTCAAATAATCAATTACTCTATAAGCATAGATGAAAGATGAAAAGGAATTAATTACATTCTGAAAACTTATACGAGATTACATTTTAATAGACTCTTCTCGCCGCTGCCAGAGGCCCCTCAAATCGTTGGGGGCCCTTATGCATTGCACACTTATGCACAACCTGCACAACCCATTGCTTCGCCACTGGCTGTGCATGTGTCTTAAATGGCTATGTGTGTGTATAAAATAGGAAACAAATAAAACGGGCATATGTTTAATGAAGCTTATCATTGTTTGATTTGCATTTATTTTTATATTTGTAATAATAATTCCGTCGCATATGTCACTGGTGTCAGTCGTTAGTGGTGACAGACACACGAGACCACCTTTCTATTCCAGCGTCTGTTCATATGTATCGAACGCTTCAACCTGCATGGTGGCATTCAAGGGTACCTTTCCTTCAAACCCTGAAGACGAGGTCTCACCCTACAGATAACAGTCCTGCTCCTAAAGCAAAAAATTATAAAATATAAAATACATACATAAATAATTTATTTAATCAATTCCTATATTTTGAAATTTTGTTGTTGTTTGATGTTAACGTGATTTGAAAACCTGATTAGGATGTGCTCAAAGAATCAGCAGTAGTAATGTCATAAAATCATAAGCGTCTCTATCTGTGTCGCTTATAACATCTAGAATTAGAAAGCGGTATACGATCAGAACAGGATCCTGAAGAGGTATCACTTCAGTTTCAATGGAACGTCCGAGAGAGTTGATGGAGAGGGTGGATGAAGGCAGACTAAGATGGCGGGTGATTGACAGCTGCAGTATAAGACACTATTGCCTCCATATTATTATACTCCGAGACGTATCGACCAACGTTCCAAGCAAACAGATATTTATATAGAGCCCGTGTTCTCTAAGGCAATGGTTCAAGTATGCGCGACATGACGTCCGATTTATCGTCAAGGGATTCGCCTCATCAAGTATTTTCGCAGACGGATATAATCCAAACACCGATGTCCTGCGTCGGACAATAGAGACGACACTTACGCGGCTTTACAGGCAACCAATAATCTTATCTCATAATACTATATTCAAACATACTTGGGGGCCTATGTAAATGTACAATGTATATATATATAATATAAATTATATAGGGCCTACGCGTGTACATAATTATATTCATAGGACTATAATTATATATTATATATATAGTGTATATGTATGCTATGGGCTGTTAGCTGATGTCAGCCTTCTCAGCGTCTTGTGTGTGCTCTGCGTGGTCTGCTTGCTCAGCCAATGGATGAGCGGACAGACAATGGTGGGCGATAATAGATCGATTAGACGCTCATCGAATACATCTCGCGTTTCATGGACATCGTCGAATAGGATGTGCACAAAGAAGCAGCAGCAGCCGCAGCAGCAGCCACATCCAGGGTGTGATGCTGAATGATGCTGCGAGGTTTAGTAAAGATAGAAATAGAGAGGGACAGAGTGACAGAGTGAGAGTGACAGAGAAAGGCAGAGACATAAAGATAAATAGAGAAACAACGAGAAAGAGAGACAGTGTGTGTGTGAAAGTGAGACAACCTGTAGTTCGTGAATACAATATAATTATATATAAATTGTATCATAATTATAATCACAAAACATACCTAAAAAAGAGTAAAACGAGAAAGTGAGAGAATCAAACCTTCTGTCTGTCTGTCTGCCTGTCTGCCTGTCTCTCTGTTTCCCTGTCTCTCTGTCTCTCTGTCTCTCTATCTATGCTTTATATAAATATACAGACCGAGAGAGAAAGAGACAGGCAGACGAGCGAGAGCGAGAGAGGACTTGTTTGCCGACTAAGTTGAAAAGAGAAACCCTATAGAGAGAGACTAGCTCTATCGTTCTTTCTACCTCTCTCTCTCTTTCTCTCTCTCTCTCTCTCTCTCTCTCTCCCTCTCTTCTTTCACTCGTAATCTAATACTTGTCCTCCTGACCGTGCATATCCGATGACCAATTCTAAGGAACGATTATATGTAAAGACGAAGGACACTTTGGCTCTCGTTGATGGATTCACATGAATGGCTGATGCGACGAACGCTTCTTTTGACCGATCTGATGATGAACGATTGCTTTGGTGGTCTTCTCCGTTTCAATGTTATAAGCAACTTAAGCTATTGACACGATCCCATTCATCAGCCAAAGAAACTTCGCCCTCCCAGGCATAGTCAAACATACACACATGTATAGTATACACACACGAACATTGACACACACCAATATACACAGTTACACACGCCCACAATCACACAAACACAATGCATAGGCTATGAAATGATGTGTGTCTGTGTTTCTCTGTGTAGGCCTACCTGTCAGTGTGTGCCAGTGTGTGTAGTTATGTTTGTGCACGCCTCTTGAGTAGTGCATTGAGTGAAATGACTACTGTAGGCCTATATATGCAGGTATTCATCAGAACACACTAAGACTAAAAGACTACCTTCATAGAGACAGATTGTAGCAAGTACATTATATAGGCTACATATCTACCTGTTGATCATGTAGCTCTTTCTGTGCATAAAATTACGTGTAGGCCTGTATGACTGTATAATGAAGGCCTATAAAATATAGGCCTACTGCAACGAAGTGCATTCACCGTATCCATGTCCTGACCAGTCGCAAATCATACGATAACTCAACATCTACGTAAGCATCTGCGAAAAAAATGAGCTACAAAACACAGCTAGACAAGGTGTAGTTATTAGTTAAACTTGTGACAAGGATTTCTCCAAAAGCGCAATGAGTTCAACGACTTTTGATGGAGAGTCGGTGGTTGACCGTATGCGGGTGGAGAGGTCTTGTTATCATCCAGTAAGGCAAGGTCCCGGTAGCTATGAGTCTGGTTGTGGTGGAGATTCCCTCTCCAGCATACGTGGACCGTCGCCATTCCAGATGGAAGAGAGGCGACCACCTGCACTCCAGGACGATTGTCATGCGCCGTTTTCAGCAGCCGAACAAACGACAAAGTTGGTTAGATTTATGAGTGAAGGAGGAGGAGAAAGCGGAGCCGTCGAAGGAAGCGCTGCACCGCTCAACTTACTTACTTACCAGGTCAGAATCACATATTATATATATACGACTTTGTGAGTTGTGAGTTATCTATAGAATAAGTAATCTATTTTTAAGCTCAAACGCTGTCGACATAGGCCTACTACATTTGCTTACCCAACACGTATAGGCTATGAGTTGAGTGGAATGTTACAGTAGACCTGTGTGTTCTCTCGTTCAAAATTGCATAACTTCGAAGTGCATTCGTGTAGTTTATAACTATAAACTTTTGTTCAAAGTCGGAAGCTGATTGTCGAAACAACTGGTGTATCGCAAGGTAGGTTACATCATGTATAGCCTATGATAAGCCTACGTGTATCTGAAGCCAAACGGGGGGGGGGTAACCACCCTTGGTAGTCGATGTCGCAAAAACCTTGGTAGCCCAAGGGTTAACTTGATTGAGCCTTCTTGTACATAGGACTTTGTATGTAACAAACCTAGAATAATTATATTTCATATGTCACATGTCCTGAATTAGATCAGTTTTGACATGTTAATGCAAAAGATTGGGTTAGTAAAGACCTGGTTAGTAGTTGCAGTGCAGTTGCTCAGGCATAAGCTTATTATTTGAAATAGCTTGTAAAATAGAGAGTTGAAGAGATAGATAATTAGGCCTATAATAGTGCTGATCCTCTGAGTAGGGACCTCGCAGAGGCGCTATACAAATTGCGATTGATTGATTGATCCTTCAAAACGACTTTTACGCTCGTCTGAAATCCTGATGAATAATTATTACTTTTAATGAATTATGGATCCCGCATTTTATTGTTCCACTGTTAGGTGCCATATATGTACATATAGGCCTAGTTTAGTGATAAAATGGGCTTATTGGATAATGGATATGGCATGCAAAGCTCAGATTTGACCATTTCTATTTCGATCTATAGTTAGCCTACTGTATGCATCAAAATTGTTCATAAGACAATAACTTCAAAGGTAAGGAAAGTCACGTTGTGTAGATGCATAATGATCGCCACTTGGAGTTTCTAAATGTTATTACATCTTCGTTCGGCGGCGTCGCACTTTTCCTGCTGTTGAACATTCCATTTGGAATGGTTCCCACTTTCTGAACAGCTTGACTTTCTCAGACTTCTGAAGTCTCTTCCGTATTGCCGTGGTTGGACTGGGAGCGAGTCTGAGTGGGTTCCTTGAAGTAGAGATATAAAAATGCTTTAAATGAATGAATAAATGAAGTTGTTAACAATCTATGTATGTATGTATGTGTGTATTTCTATACCGCCTCTTACAGTCCACTACTATTCAGAGGTGGTCCCGACTACAG